>PNEQ01097246.1:0-11713 GCA_003012365.1 Medauroidea extradentata | reverse complement strand
GCTCAACAGTGGAACGTCTGGCTACTGATATCAATTTATGTTTACATTATTACGTTAATTAATTTCCCGCAAAACGCTACGGAAGTCGGGGCCTAGAGACACTTTGCATAAAAAATGCAATTTTAAAATTTTCTTTTGTTGAAGGGGGGGGTGGGGGGCAAAAATAAGCAACTATCGAATTTACGAAGGTAGCGATTTTACGAATGCGATGAGAGGAACCGTGAATATTCGTAAAATCGGGGGTCTAGTGTACTATGGATTCAATTCAGAGTTTCATTAGTACAAGCAAGTGCCTTGTCTGTAAACCCATAACGTCTGCCACCCGCCTCCCCTTCCCCCACTTCCCATTAGACTACCCATAACTTGCTTATTGTATTGTACCCAGTCGTGGTTTGGTGACCACCTCTGTAAAGATACTACGAACTTTTATTTCAGTTTTGTCTAAAAGCAGCTCCCTGCACTTCCTTACGATTTGTGCTTAACTGTTATATTTTTAAGAATCTTTTTATGCAGGAGGCAGGAGGTTGGCACACCTTGCACAGTGAAACGATGTGGAGCAGTTACGCAGCGTAGCTTTGTTGTATTCATGTGTTTTAGCTACAAGGCAGCTGCAGAAGCAAATACTGCGTCTGTGCGAACTAGCTACATTCCTAGTTCAGTTACATTTTCTATTCCGTTAGTTTGCATGCATTAGTTGACTGTGGTTAAATTCTCTGGTGCAAGGTTAAATTCTCTGGTGTATAGAGTGGTACAGTAATAATGGAACAAAAGACGAAACAAAAAACGTTCACCTCATTCTTTTCATGCATCGTTCCTGGTGTTAGTGGTGCTGGTGCTTCAAAATTCTGCACTACTGATGTTCATACATATATCTCAGGCACCTCAGCTCAGTTCAATCAACTTGATGACTCGCCTAGAGACGATGACAAACTCGTAAATAAGGGTGAAGATGGTTCCTGTAAGGCTGCAAGCACTATTGAAAATGTGGGACTGCAACACTGGCCAGGTTTTGGACAAAGGGGGAGAGGGGGGGGGGGAAATATATATATATATATAATATATATATATAAAAACTTGCCCATTGATTGACTGTAGGCAAAGTAAGCTAAGCTGCAAATTATGTTCAGAGGTAACTTAGGTGCATTAAAAAAAGAGCAAATTGCTAATGAATGCAGTTCATATTCGGTGAATTATTACGGATCTAACAGATCTGCTTAAATCGCTAAGAAAAAATTGAACACAAACAATCTCATGCTCACAGTATAGCACAGACCATTGTTAAAATATCTCTGAAACAATCAATTGAAAATGTTTGTGAATCTGTGAGTCAAACTCAGCGTGAGCCAATAAAAGCTATATTTACATCAGCTTATTACATTGCGTAGGATGATTGGCCTTACAGTGACCATTTCAGTTTGATTGAGCTTCAGAAACTAAGTGGGGTAATTGTTGGTGTTTGTTTACATTTTTGATATAGTCCAGTTGAAACTAAAGAACATATTTCAAAAGAAATTACGGAACAAATTATTAAACAGATAAAATGTGAATCTTAAATTCAAAATCTGTGTTAATTGTTTATTTGAAATGTGAAATAAGCAGAAAAGCCATTCCCTTATTTATTTTTAAATCTAATATAACTTCCTGATAATAAGTCTAAAACAATTTTTAAAAGTTTATTATACTGTCTTGACAAACATGGATTTAATAGTGAATACCACAAGCAACATTTGGTAGAATTAACAAATGACAGTTCTAGTGTTATGCTTAGAAAATACTCTGGAATAGCTCACAAATTTATCTCCCAATATCTCAATATAATTTGGCATTGTGTGAATCACCGACTTGAGTTAGCTTTAGCCGATTCTGTTGAAGAAGTAGCTGGTGTGAATCATTTTCACATATTTATGGCCAAATTGTACACTTTATGTAGAAGGTTCACAATGAATCAGCATCAGTTAGCAGAGCTTGACCAAGTAATGAATAAATTTGGCCGTATTTTGTCAACCAGCTGGGTGGCCAGTTCGTTCCGAACAATTTGAGCGGTATGGTTTGGCTACAACTCTTTATTCAGCCATTGATTTTCTTTTTGAGAATTTACAAAATATAAATACTTCTATGGTCAATGCAGACAAGCTAATTAAGTGATGCATCCCCTTCATTGAATCTCTAAAAGAGAAGCCTGGTACTCCTACTTTATAGACCCAAATTGCGATCAAGAAAGGACAGTTCTATATCATTAACCAATAACACCAAAATTATTCCTGTTAACCAGCAACAACTATTGTCTAGCGTAAAATAACCTGAGAAAGAGGCCGTTTACAACCATATCTAGCCATGAGTCAACGTCACCATCATTTGAGTCTCGTAAAAATAGGATCTTTCAATATGAAAAAACTTGAACCATATTAAGTTCATTACTGTGATCAGTGATCTACCAATGTGCCTGTAGGGTATGGAGATGAGGAGTTACAGATTCTTTGTACAAGATTCCAACTTAATGGAGCCAAGATAAAAAATGCTTGCCAGGATTATCTTGACAGTAGTCGCTGTATTCCTAGAGAACTAAATTTGTCTATGAACTGCATAAAACTGATTGTTTATACTTCAGCTGAGTGTGAAAGTGGGTTCATTTTAATGAATATCATTGTATCTCCTACCAGAAACAGACTTTTAATACCATACGTATCATCACTAATGTTCATCAAACTGCATGGACACTTCCTCAAAGACTGGAATCCAGAGCTTTACATTTCAACGTGGTTGAGATTGCACCGTTCAGCAGACGGTACTAGAACCTGGGTAGCACAGGGGCAACAACAAGATGCTAAAAAAATGTTTTTTGCTTATTTATTGTAAACAGTGTTGAATACTTTAATACAGACATTTTGTATAGTGTTATGTGGCTTGGTTACAATTTAGTAATGTAATGCATGCCTTAATATACGTACCAATTGTGTCCTGCTTGTTTCCATGTGTGTATTTGTATTGTTCTGAAAGTGAAATTAATAGTCTCCTCTAACATAATTACTGGTTCAGGCAGGAATTATTAATTTATATATATTTAAAATATTATGTATTGCTCATTCTTAATAGTTACTATATGTCCATAAACTACAGCCGTAGAAGATCAGGTCTGGACACTCGCCTGGAAACTTGACCCCCTTGTTGTTTGGCTGCAGTTCACCAAGTTACCGAGAGTGTTGTGCTTTATTAGCACTGCAATCATGGCGGTCGGCTCAAACTCCAACCACTTCCCTCCCACAAAGATAAACAATTTATCAAAACTTATTTTGTATCAGTTTATGAAATACTTCCTTCGCTCACAATTCTCAAGCATGGCTTTAGCAATCTTTATGTACTTTACAATGTAAATACTAGAAAAAGTGGTTGGAGTTTGAGCCCGACCGCCCTGATTGCTGTGCCAATAAAGCACAACACTCTCGGTAACTTGGTGAACTGCAGCCTAACAACAAGGGGGTCAAGCAAAATACATTGATACATTGGCAAGTGTCCAGACCTGTACTTCTAGGACCGTGGTCTAAACGATGTATGAATGTTTTTAACAGTCCTAAACTTGAAATTCTAAAAAACTTCATCGTAATAAAATATTAAAGCTTCGTCTCTTGAATTAAAAAAAGTTATAAAAATATGTCTCATAAACTTTTTCACCCCCCACCCTGTATCTTTCTCCAGTTTTTTTTTTTTTGCCGACCGCCAACTGTCTAAAAAGGAAAGAAGAAGAATCCGATTTTCAACCTTCAAATGAATGAGATTAATGTGGGTTGCATAGTGCCCTTAACAGACTGACACAGCCTTCTAAGGGTGCGTGTGGTAAGAATTCAGCGCTAAAAGCATCAGTTCAGAATTTTAGGTTTCTCAAAGCAAATTTGCAAAAAAAAAAAAAAAAAAAAACAGCAATCCCAAAAAATAGTTTACAACTTTCTGAGCAAAATTTTTTTCTTGAGTAATGTATATTTATAAGAACAATCTCTGATGCAGAAATCTCGTACATTTATTTGTGGCGCAAGAGATCACGCTTAACAAATGCATATTGCTAATAAAGTTTGCAAATATTAGTTATCAGGATTGTTGTTTTGTAGTTTTTCATATTGACTTTGAAAAAGTGTAGATCTCAATAGTAGAACTCAGCACTTATTTATCTACAACGCCCTCTTATGTACTTTTTATTTTCATGAAATTAGTTGATCTCTGTTAAATTCATACATTTCTCCATCTAAGTATATGTTAGTTTTTTTCCCATAAATGATGGTACAGTATGTAGTTCCCTGACAAAACTTTCAAGTAGTAAATGGCAATATCTGCCATGCTTCTCATATATGAAATTTAGGACGACCCCCACCAGAAAGTGCAGTATATTATTTTCTTCTGGTGGTCTCCACCAACATTTACTTTCCTTGTTAGATCTGTGTAAGTATAATTAACTGCAGGAAATTAGTGTATTATCTTTTGTGTACAGATCTGGGAGCTTGTGTTTCACTTTTTATGCACACTTTCCTGTTTTTCAACAGGGTAGACATGGGCCGTGTTCGATTTGGCCATCTAAGGACTCTTACCGTGATTCAAGCTCTTGAAAAGTGCATCACTTAAGTGATGTCGTACGTGCTGCTGTTTGAATTCACAGTAAGAGCTTATAAGCACCCTAGAATGTTCCCTTCAGCCAAGGGCATGAGCCACTTACCCTTCTCCAGCCATAGATCCGAATTCACAAAATGCAACTTCATGAAGGGAACAAGGGCTTAGGGCTCAAGGCCAAGTGATCAAGGGCTTGTTGCACTGAATTCAAACTGTGCTTGTATTACATCCTGCTAAGGTTAGTTCTACAGCAGCTTGGAAAGAAATTGTTTTCTCATAGAAGAATTTGGCACAGGGAAAAATATTTTTCTGTTATTTGTGCTGCAATAATTAACGGACCTAATAAAATACGAAACCGTAGTAAAGTTAAATTTAACTGGGCGTGTTAAAGAGATAAGTAATTTACTGATTGAGTGATAACAGCACCATAGAATAAATAAGTTCTTATTTAAAGTGCTTATGAAATCTACATTGGATCTGCTCGATAGCGTAGATATTATTCTAAAATCGGCCAAGAATGTTGTGCGATAAAGATCTATCGCTCCTCAAGATCTCTGAATATTCAACTCAATATCATTGGCCGAATACACTCAGATCTTCTCTGCTTGGGAGCAGGTTAGATAGCAGCCAGTACACGATATACAAGAAAGTGCACGTAAGAAGTAAACAAGCTCCGCTTGTGTACGTAAAAGAAAAGATGTTGAAAGCGGCTTGAGTGCATTTTCACCGAAATATATCGGATCGTAGTGTTTTGTTGAACGAGAAGTCTGGTGCAGTTTATCAAGTAAAAATATCGCCAGAGAACATAATTCAGGTATGGAATAAATTATATAATTAGTAATAATTAGGTGTCAAAACATATAAATTTTTAACCTTTCAATATAATATGTGTATTGTACAAGTAGAATAAGACATTCTGCACTGTTCTAACCTGGTCTAGTAACACAAGTCTGCCAGATAGGTGACAGAAACTACCACTCCTTCAGATTTTACCGTATTTTTAAAAAGACCGCCAAGATGCTGCTGTTCGGATTTATGTTCACTCGGTAAGAATCCAACGACTGAGTAGATCCTGTCAAGTGACCAATACTACCGAGTAGGATTATAGCTAGTAAGTTTTCATAAGCGCACTCAAATGGGAAATTTTTCGTGTGCCGAAAAGATCGTTAAAACCACGGGTTAAAACCTTAATCTGGCGAAGCGATCGAGTTAAATATTTAGAGAATCCGAAGTGCTGTTTTAGAGTAATGTCTACCTGATTAAGTGAATTAAGTAAAGGGTTTGGCCTTTTTCGTACAAGGTTTTTAGGCACGGACACGGTCGTAGAAGAACAGGTCTGGACACTCGCCTATCTAACAATGTATTTTGCTTGACCCTCTTGTTGTTTGGTTGTAGTTCGCCAAGTTACCGAGAATGTCGTACTTTTTGGCGCTGTTTTCCGTGCGGTCGGACTCAAACTCCGTCAACTTTTTTCCATTGTTAAATTTATAAAGTAAATGAAAATTGCTAGAGCCTTTTCTTAAATTTGTGAGCGAAGAAAGCATTTCATAAATTGATAAAAAATACGTTTTGATAAATTGTTTATCTTAGCGGAAAGGAAGTGGGCGGAGTTTAGTCCGACCGCAGTAACATCAGCGCCAATAAAACACAATATTCTCGGTAACTTGGTGAACTATAGCCAAACAACAAGGGGGTCAAGTTTCCAGGCGAGTGTCCAGACCTGTTCTTCTACGACCGTGGGCACGGATCATGCCAATTTTCCGTAAACACCGAGGGTTAGTCTCAATTCTTGGGAGGGGGGGAGCCTTGCTCTGTTCTAACCTGGTTTAATTACACTGGTCTTCCAGATCGGCGACTGAAATTACCGCTTTTGTGGATTTAGCAATTAAAAAAAAAAAAAAAAAAAAAAATTTCGAATTTATGTCCGTTCGTTAAACAACCGACTGAGTAGATCCAGTCTCTATGACCTAAACTACCGAGTAGAGTTATACGTACTACGTTTTCATAAGCGCTTTTTATTATTGTTATGTCGTCCGTCGTTGTTAAACAATGCATGAATCTCATGATATTTTGACACTTTTCAGAACCAAGAAATGTGTAAAAGTTTGTGCTCCAATGGTCCGGTACAGCAAGTATGTTTTGTGGTGTTTTTTTGGTGGTTTTATTTTATACTTATTTACAGTTGTCAAATATGCTAATTTTTTGCGTGTATGAAATTATTTCACTATAATATTCGTCGTAAATCACTCTGGAATGCTGTCGTTTTCCATCCATATATTACCTGTTCTGATATTTTCATAAAACGTGTACAAATGCGTCAGGTGCAGTCCAAATTGATTGGTTAATGAAACCTTGAGAATAATATTGATTAGTGAATAATTTGTTTTTATTTGAAGATACACAGAGTTGGAGATATTATTAATAATAAGTTTTACACTCGCAATTGGGCCAATGCTCGGTGGCAAGCAGATTCCTCCCCATCCCCACAGTTCCAATCCTCTAGTCCCTTTCTAAACCTTCCAACCCCCCCCCCCCTAACAGTCACCAACTCCTCCCGCGGTGCATTCCAATCCCTCACCGTCCTCACCAGCATCGACTGTCTACCCCTCTCCGTTCTTCTCCACATCCTCTGAATTTTCTCAGTGTTGCTACCTTTACCCTTAAAAGTTCCCTTAGTTAATTTGCAGGCCAAATTTCCGCATCCTCCCTCCCCATTCATCACCCTGATGAGCCTTTACACCTTCTTCCTGTCCCTCAACGGTTTCCATCCCAATTCATTCATCACCATGCTAGGCCTAAAGTTCCTTTCCTCGTCGCCAGCCTGACCCTGCCTTTTCCATTTATTCGTCACCCACCTCGCTGTCCTTGTCTGCACCTTCTCCAGCTTTGCACCTCCACCTCCACGTACGGATCCCACTCCGCAGCAGCATATTCCAATACAGGACGAACCATTGTACAATATGCCTTTCCCTTCGCTTCACCACTAACCCCCTTCAACACCCTCCCAAGCAGTCCTAAAGCCCTTCTTCACTTCTTAACCACTCTGTCCACCTGCTTTGTCCATCTTAAATCCACCTGTATCACAACACCAAGATACTTATATTCAGTGGCTTCTTCTATCTCCTGCCCATACCCTCTGTATACCTCTCTACTCACCACTCTCTTCTTTGTAACTTGGTTTTACGTACAATTACTGCAAGGGTGGGTGAAATAGGAAATCCCTAGAAAACCAGTGACCAACTGCTTAGTCCGACTTGATTCCAACAAGGGAAAATCTGAACTGACCTCGCCAGGGATCAAATCCGAATTGTCTTTGAGGGAGGCAGGTTATTGAACAAACACTTACTGCCACTGCCGCTACTATTAACTGTGTCATGTCTAACATGCAGAGGTAAAGACTGGGTGTACCGGTAAATATTTGGACGTACTCCATCGCAGTGAAGTATGTAAAAAAAACTACATCCAGTCATGCATTCCCATTGCACAACTCTGTCTAAGATCATGCAGAGGTAAACTTAATAACTGAATACTTCAGTATTAATGTCGGCAGTGCTAATTAGGAATGTTAGGACAAATCTTTGAAACATTTCCTAGGACAATTGGTTATTAGTGCATACAAATTTCGCACAGTCGGGTAGTCAGGGAGTTTTTATTAACAGTCAAGGAATTTCATTCACAATTTTCTACCTCCTTGAAATCCTTGTAAACTGAGGCCACAGCACATAGGAACGTGCCAAGGCTTTTATTTAGCATATGCTAAAGTAGCTGGTGTGCAGCTCCTGTAAGACTCTCTTACAAAGCATGAGGAATAATCACCCTATGACCCCACATCACACAGCCCCTTTCTATTGCGAGTTCGCTTCTCTTTCCATAGAACGTCTTGAGCAAGTTTGACGGTTGCATGGATCAACCATCTTTCAAACATAGAATGACTTTACTTAACACTCCATCCCTTTCAGATACCAGCCTAAATACCTTTGGTGTCACTGGCAAGAATTCTGACACCCCAACATCCAAATATGAAAACTGCACTGGGGAGGGTTCAACATTTGGGAGCGGTAATCTAGAGAGGCCATCAGCATTTGAGTTGACATCACGCTTCGCATACTGAATCATGTTGTCGAAACCTTGAAGAACTGCCCAAATCTGCAGCCTGTTGGCAGCAAGCTGTGGAATTCCACAATGGCTACCTAGAATGTGTGTTAGTGGTTGATGATCTGTATTACGGGTAAAGCTGCGTAATACAAATACTGAAAGAACATTGTTACGCCAAATATAACTGCTGAAGCTTCTCTATCGAACTTAGAATTCTCTTTCTCTGTAGACAAGATGCGAGAAGTAAACGTAATTGGCTTTTTTCCCCCTCCACTGGGCAGAGTGTGACTCAGAACCGCTCCCACGCCATAGGAGGACGCATCACATGCCATCCTAACTGGCAAATCTGGGTTGTAGTGTATGACAACATTTGAGGAGACGATCAACTGTTTTAGTTTTTTCAAGGAAGATTCACACTTTCGTGACCAAAACCACTTTTGACCTTTCTTTAAGAGCTCTTGTAAAGGTGTCAAAATAGTGGTTGTGTTGGACAGAAACCGGGCATAGCAGTTGACCAGACCTAGCCAAGCTCTCAACTGACTGACACTGTGTGATAGTGGTGCATCTACTACAGCTTTGACTTTAGTATGATATGTGTGCAACCCATCCTTATCTACTCTGTGCCCCAGAAATGAAACTGAAGAGAGGAAAAATGTACATATTTTTATTCACTGTAAACCGCAAAGTCTTGCAGATGCTGCAACAATCCATGTAGATTTATCCAGTGAATCACCTTGGTGGCACTGGTTACTGAAATGTTATCTTGGAAACTTGCTCCAACATACAGTAAAAATGACAGGGTAAGAAACTATCTCAAAAGGAAGTCTAATATACCGAAATAAACCTCTAAGTGTGTTAATGGTATGCAGCTCCTGCAATTTCTCATCAACCTGCAACTGCTGGAATGCCTGGGACAAATCAATTTGAGAATATTCGACATCCCTGTGCAGCTTGGAAAACAATTTGTCAACTTTTGGTAAGGGATAGCATTCCACTATGAAAAGATAAACTGTGATCCTACAATCAACACAAAGACGGACTTTACCATCACATTTTGCAACAGGAAATACTGGGGTGGCCCGCTCACTAAAAACACAGGATGCAGTATACCTAACCTAAAAAGTCTGTCCAGCTCCTTATCGACCTTACTATTAAGAGCAAATGCAGGGTCATAGCAGTTAGAAATACTGGTGCAGTGTCTTCACGCACATGTAATGAAACCTTACCCCCAGTAAACGTTCCCAAACTCTCGTCAAATAAAGTAGGGACACTCAGCACTGACCTGTCGTTGTTTGAAGAGACCCTGATGTGGTTGAGACAATGTTGGCCCAACTGCTGATTGATCCCTGTGGTGCACCAACAGTAACTGGTAATGTACTACTGTATTTAAGTGACCATTGGCCATGACATACTGCATTCTGTTTTCTAAGTATGATTTAAACCAATCCAAGGTTACTCCTTTAATTCTCGCATCATATAGTTTTCCAATCAAGATACCGTAATGTGATCTCTATGAAAATCCCACCTGCAAGTTTGTTTTGTTTCTGAACCCATACCGCCTTTCAAAAAGATGTGTTATCTTGTTTAAGTATTTGAACAATCTTGTTTTAATGACTTTCTGTAAAATTTTTGAAAATACTAGAAGAATGCTGATGGATAGCACCCTCCATTAGTCTAATACAATTAGTTTATTTTTGTACTATATCAGACTCAATGATTTTTATCTTGCTTAAATACTATCATATACCTAGTAAGAATGTTAAACTAAACATAATTTTTTAGTTGTTGCCAAGATGAAGCGCAATACAAGATAACAAATTAAATATGAAGTTTGCAACTTAGGTTTTACTTTACTACATACTGAGCCTCTACATACAAGCTATTGAATTTGTCAAACATTGTCATAACATGTTATTGTACGTCATGATTACAGATAAAATTATATGACTACTAACACATACTTAACTATCTGTAAAATGTTGGCTTAAATGTCATAGATATTTCAATAAATTGATAAGTAAGAAAACATCTAGTGTTTTAAATTAAATTATATTCTAACGGGATTGGTAATAATGTGTTACGGTATGTGTTTTTTAAGGCTTGCGTTCCGCTCTCTCGTACGGAAATACGACTGTGACCTGTGTTTTACACCTATGATCATTGCTGATTCATTTGTGGCATCTGCGAAAGCAAGAAGCAGTGAGTTTTCAACAAACAAAGGTACCTTTTTATTTTATTTATTATAACTTTTTACTTTTTAGTTTTAATTTTTAAGAACAATACTACAATAGGTCAATAGGAGATAAGTAACAATTTTAAGTAGGTAACTGGCTTCATGTAAATAATTAATTTATATTTCCAGACATATTTTTTTCCCTGCGTTATGAAACTTACTTCATTATGTTCAGTACTATTGACATTGTCGTTTAAGAATTTTAATGAAACAGAATAAATCTATAGTAGTGGTAACAAATATATCACTCAAAATGACATGATGTTTGTATTAATATTTTTTTACAACATACCGCTGCATATTTAAATGAACACTTGTATTTCACCCTTAGAAAATAGTTAGAAAAGTAAAATTTGTTTTACATAAATACAATTAAATAATTATTTAATGCAGAAAAGGCCCTAACACAAAAAAAATTTTTTTTTGAACACATCATCTAAAGGAGGTTTTTACTGACGTGATCCCAAAGCATAACAAGCTGAATTAATTTCGAGACAAAATTGTAATTCTGAAAATATGTATATATATTTTATGCATAACAAACTATACAGAAAAAACTACACCACGATTTTTTAAACAGAATACAATTTACCATTAAGGTAGGTGCACCAGTGGTCGTCATGTTAAGGTACAAACAACACATAAACCATGCATTTGTTAAACGGTTTAGTAAAATTTTAAATGTGAACATTCTATCAATAACTGCAATATTTTCTTACCTCATATACATGTCCAAGGTGAAATTCGGTTGGGTACTTTCGGAACTATACACTTTTTAAAAAGTCATGTTTT
>PNEQ01097245.1:0-11712 GCA_003012365.1 Medauroidea extradentata | reverse complement strand
GGTAGTCTAACGCCCCACCTAGTGGTTTCTCCTTGTTGCCATCTATCGGAGAATCCATCAAGGCAGATACCCCTTTCCCAGCTCTGAGGAGCCGAGATGCATAGGGCCCGCACGCCAGAGCCTGCATCGGTTCTAAGATCCGGTGGCGCCACGAGGAGGCTGCAGGTTGACTTGGGTGTGAGAGGTTTTTGTGCTGAGGAATCACGGAAGCGTAAAGCTAGCACTAGGGACCAAGGAACCCATCCTGGTATAGTACCCACCAATACTCACGAGCCCCGGAGCAACATCGCACCCCTGCGAGTGTGTATGTGGTTACTCCCTTCGGATACTAGAGCGTGGCAACGCTCCGACACCTCAAACAGAGAGATGCACGACCGTCGTTGGATTTCTCCAACGTGGGAACACACCTTAACCACCGATACATGGAAACAACCAGAAACTCTCAAAGTTTTTTTTACAACGCCTTTTTACAAATGTTCAATGTGCGCTCCCTTCGTCACTCGACAGACATCCAATCGCTAGTCGAGTTCGCCCCACACACGTCGCAGCATGTCCCTGTTGGTGGTCATGACAGCTGTGGTAATGCGGTTTCGGAGCTCATGCAGTGTTGTTGGCAATGGTGGCACGTAAACAGAGTCTTTCACGTACCCCCAAAGAAAAAAAAGTCAGACGGTGTAAGGTCAGGAGACCGGGGCGGCCATCTGAACAGTGTCAAGTCATTCTGACCACAGCGTCCAATCCAGCGGTGTGGGAGTTCATTGTTGAGGCAACGACGCACTTCTGTGTGCCAATGCGGTGGAGCTCCATCCTGCTGGAACACGAAGTTGGCGGAATCCTCTCTTACTTGTGGAAATAACCACAACTCCGACATGTCGAGATAGGACAGACCCGTCACAGTGTTTTCAAGGAAAAAAAAAAAAAAAAGGACCGTACACCCTCGTCTGTGAGATTGCACAGAAAACATTAAGTTTTGGCGAATCTCGTATGTGCTGCACTGAAGCATGGGGATTTTCAATGCCCCATATTTGAACATTGTGACGGTTCACTTTTCCACTCAAGTGAAACGTTGCTTCGTCACTGAACACAAGACGTGTGGCAAATTCTTCATCCTGCATAGCTTCCTGCATGTTCTCGCAAAACTCAACCCTGACAGCGTAATCTTCTGGTTGCAAGTGTTGCAACAACTGTAAGCGGTATGGTTTAAGTCATAACCGTTGTCGCAAAATCTTCCACACTGTCGGCTGAGGAATCCCAAGCTCGCGACTTGCTCGGTTAGTTGATTTTCGTGGGCTACGCGCATAACTTTCCCTCACTCTGTTCACTGTTTCGTTTGAAACACTTGGCCGTCCTGTGCTCTTACCTTTGCACAAGCATCCCGTATCCTGGAATTGACGATATCATCGCAAAATGCTCTGGTGACATGGTGGTTCTGTGTGCTAATGTCCTTGGAACACACGCTGCACGGTAATAACAGATAAACATTTCGCATATTCCAAAACACAAAACGCTTTCTGTTGGCTTGTCGCCATTTTGTGAACTGATCCAGTGCTACCACCTGTTGTAACAAAATGTTCTAGACTCGTATTATATAAAACTTTTTGAGTTTTTCTTTTGTTAGGTAGTTGGTGTGAGCTTTTAAAATAAATAGACTATGAATTATGACTTTTTAAAACCCAATGCATCATTTATAATAACCCTGTATAATTCGTTGTGTAAACCTGGCTAGTCAGATTTGCGCTATAAATAACAGCCTGTTTTATTGCTCTATAAATTATTTCAGTGTATTTTAAAAATCAGATTACACAATAATAACAAAACCCATTACTTTCCTACATGCACGTCTATGTTATTTACATTATGGTTTTATGACACGTTAATATTTTTATTAATGTCCATACAAAACTGTTACAAGTTTTGAGACAAAAACTTTTCATGTGGACAATACCCATGAGTTCTTTTGGGATAGAGGTCTTATAATTATAAATAAAAGAGTTAAATTAAGTACTGGATGTAATAGCTCACAAAGCTACGAAATACACAAAACACTAATCAACTATAATTCTCACAACACAATTAGTTATCCACACAATTAGTACTGTTCCACAGAATGTTAATTAACTTATGCAATTAAAGCACGAGAATATTTACCATTAATCAATTAAAAACTACAAATCACAAGAAAAGTTCAGTCATATATCCAATCAACAGTCTTTCAAATAATAACAATGTACAACCTTAACAGGCCTATGGAAGGATGGCTCACCATGTACAGTGCAGCACCCAGAGTGCACCGCTGTCTTCAATCTTGAAGTCTTCAGTTCGACTCACGTCGCACACCTCTTCTTCACCTGTCGACCCGCAGCAGAAGCCCTCTGGTCTCTCCCAGTACAGCACCGATGGTATGTGCCTGTAGCCTCGCAGTAGACTCCGACGTCACCAAGACGTCTTCCTGACATCACCAAGGTGTCCTCACCAGTCTCTCTGCACAAGCTTAGCACCTCCTCCGAGTAGGACCAATAGCGAACTCTTGAAGCACTCCTTCTCTTGAATCATCAGGTAGACAGTCTCCTCAAGTCACCAGTTACTGCCCTCCTCGACACAACACCGCCAGTGTTGTTCTCCACAGCTCACCACCTCTGTAGCACTCCAACACAACACTGCAAGTGTTGTTCGTCCTTCCTGCCGTCCATTGGCGTCACAAAGCCTCGACACCGACCACTGTCGTCGTGCTGCCATCCTCGAGACGCCATACCTCGTCAGCTCAGTCGTGCCGACACACAACACCTTAGTGTTGTCTGTCCCTTCTGCAGGGCGCTGATGTTACTCATACTCGACACCGACTACCGCCGCCGTGTTGGCATCCTCAAGACGCCACACCTCGTCAGCTCCGCCGATGTTACATCAGCCTCGACGCCATCGTGATACCGCCCCCAAGGCGCTGGGTCCTCATCTCTGTGCCGCTGTCAGTGTCCTCTCTCTGCCCGTCACTTCTCACGACGTCCATCGCCGCCCCTGGTGGCAATGCCGCCCCTAAGGGCGCTGTCTCACACCACTCTCGGTCTCACTTCATATTCACGACTCACTACTAAGACTCCACAAGACTCTCACCTCCTGGCTCCGCACAAGACTGACTCATGTTGCGCAGTTCCGATGCTTTTATACGGCCCCTTCAATGATGCCAATGGCTGATGAAATATGGTGACCTGAAGTCTAAAAATAGACATTACCTCGGTCGTATTTGTTGGTACTCACGTATTCGCACTGGCGTCATCGGGGAAACCCAGTGACGTCTCTCGGGAGATGCGACATAGCTGCGAAAACCCATGACATCACTGGTTGACTCACAGGGCTGACCACCCAGCGTGATGTAATGTGCCTGCTGCCCGACCAACATGCAGCAAAACTTATTTGAGTTAACATGGCTTTTCCCATACTGTAAACTAGACAGCGCTCAGCCAGACAACAGCCTTACTGAAATAACA
This sequence comes from Medauroidea extradentata, assembly GCA_003012365.1. Lineage (NCBI taxonomy): Eukaryota > Metazoa > Arthropoda > Insecta > Phasmatodea > Phasmatidae > Medauroidea > Medauroidea extradentata. Next base: position 8,230 of record PNEQ01097245.1, on the reverse strand, counting down.
AGGAAGCACCTATGGAATTTTTGGCACTTTTAATATATTGTTTAGCGAACCAAATAAAACAAAAAATTTAAGTTTTCGGCTTTGTCATATTTTTTTCAAGGTTAAACGCTCAAGTACCTAGGCTGTAAGTAGTTTATAATAATATTAGTTGTTACACATAATGGTTGTTTTTGTTTGTCCGGTAATGCTGCATAATCAAAAATTTTATTCCGAGTTTTTTAAAAGTTAGTTAAAACTTTTCAAATCTATATACAAAAATTCATAGGTAATTGAATTTAAAAACTAATTTCGGAAATGAAGAGTGAATTAACCCATACGTGGTCGACGTTTAGTTCCATAGAGATCTTAATTTTTTGTAAAAGTGACACTCGAAACCTCTTCACTTCACGAAATAATAGATAAGGCAATACTTTTATAATGTTGGCTTTTTTTCTATCTGCCATGTTGGCCATTTAATGTCATCTTGAGAATTCGATGACAAATATAACAAAATAATGGCCGTCTTGTTACTTACAAGCACCGATTACACACCGTAAGCCATACATAATTGATAGTTTCAATGTTTTTTACTTGTCACTAAGGAAATCCGAAGTTGGAAACGCATTTCAAGCAGTGCAGTGTAGAAACAATTTACAAAATTCATTTTAATTCTGGTATGGCACAGAACTGTACTTCGTTTATATTTACACAAATTTTACGTTTACAAACGCTCGCGTTTTAACAAAAACAAAAGATTTATGGCACCAGTGTAGAAAGATTTAGTGTTTTTGGGAGTGGTAATACTAGCAAGACTGTTGTTGAAATCACGCAATTAAATTGCTGTTCTATACGATTTCTCAGCTAAGATAGAGTGTGAGACTCATTCAGCCATAACCTTTCTTAAGGATTTCATCCCGGGATTCGCGTAGGGTGACTTCGGGAAACCATGGAAAACCAAAATCAGGATGGCTGGAGCCAGGAATGCGAACCCAACGTGTCACAGTTGCGAGACCTCGCTCCATATGCAGGCTGAATATAGCATCGTACGGTTTGTACTCAACCCATTCATTAATAGCATACCGAATTAAAAATGTTCACGACACGTACCTACTTTCAAAAGCAAAGCTTTAATTAAGGAGAATGTAGCGGCAAAATATTACGCGAATGTTTGTAATACACGATGATAAAATCTGAACTACTACCTATAATTGTATGGGGTTTATTTTGCCAAGTAGATATTTTAATACCGAATAAACTATTGCATAACAATAGTCAATACACTGCATAACTTTAGAGTAGAAAATTAAAAATACTTATTTAAAAAATGATATACAAATCATAAAATTTTTAAAAGTGAAACATGAAATTGTGGTTTTCCAATTCTTAATATAACGAAATAATAATAACTTAATTGTACAAAGATAATTGTATCAACTATCATCTGAAAGCTTCCACATGAGTGGTTTTCAGAACTTAAAACTTTTCAGTAATTATGACGACAGGTTTTTAATACTCGTTACTGCCGTTATTAACATTATACGAATTTTGAAACTAAATATATATTTTATTGTTTCTTAATTTGTAAAATTAATTTTTCTAAAAATTTTTTTCGTAAAAAAAAAAGATATGTAGTGCAATGTCATTATATGTGGTAGTTGGAAGTTGGGGAGCAAATGTTGTAAACAGCCATATGTAAGCAGTAAACTGGACAGCCAGACATACAGGATGTTCCGGCTGTATAAAGAAGCGGGTTATACAGGAGCCCAAGATACACCAAATAAACCAAACTTGTATAATCCGATTCGCAATCGTCTAAAAGTTATGAATTTAAAAAAATTTGGTTGTACTCTATTCTGAGTTAAGCATTTACTGATGGTGGAAAAAGTAATGATCCACGTGAAACGAAATTTGTACACGCCAAGGATTATAACTTTCGCCACAATTGAGAACACATTTCACGTCACTGAGAGTACAGCTTTGTGGGGCAAAATGTGACTTCCGAGATATTGACAAAAAACCATGTAATGTCAGATGGTGGATACACAATTGTTTCATTCTTCTTGCAGTCATTTTAATTGCTAGGGGCTGCCTCGGAGCATAGAGCTTATATGAGTACATTGGCCTTGGTATTTAGACCCTTTGAAGCTGAAAAAACTCATTTTAGTTATTTTTTGGCATTTAGTTCCTTTAAAAATTCCATACTAGAAATGTTATATAACGTCACGTAATTGAAACGAGAGCCAACAGCAAAATAAAAACTTATATTTTGTGCATCATGCCTATGTGCTTTAGTACAGACTTCCCAGCAATAAAATAATAGGGTCGCCGTTTTAAGAATCTTATGCAGGCTGGCTGTGTTTGTGTTTGTGAGGCACAACATCGATGGAGCGCTAACGGTACCACTAACCGGCGTATGTAAAGCAGTATCCGCCTCTATGGATTTCGGTCTAGTATGCACACGTTGCCAATGTTATATAGGTTATGTAAAAAGTGACGTAAATTTTTCTTGCGAATGCGCAAACGTGATTACTGCGTAGTCTTCAACGCAGTACGAGTTTGAACACTATTTCGTTGCAAAATCGCAAAAACAGGATATATATATATATATATATATATATATATATATATATATATATATATATATATATATTAAGTAACTATTATGACACTAGCATATGTAGAGAATATGAAAATTATATTATTAAGGTTTTAGAATATTAAAAATTAAATTTCCCGTAGAAAACTGGGGATGCGCAGTTGTGCCCTTTTACATTCGTCCGATAACGGTTATAATGCAGGAATACTTCATGAACCTTGTCGCTGCGATGTTATGCAGACTTTGGTGAAATAATTTTAAACCATCTGTTTTGTTAATAAACACAACTATTGAGGTAATATAATAAAACTTTTGTATAAATTACGTTTATATCTATTACGTGGGACAAACATTCGGTGTGTTTCTACAATAACGTGAACATATTAAGTACTAAACAATTGTAACTTAACACGCCTTACTTCATGTAATTTTAACTCTTACAAACATGGTCATTTAGATATACGAGACATGTTGTTGTATACATAAATTTACCAAACATTTCAAGTTAAATTACGCTGTCCTTGAAGGCGTAATTTTCAGAAACGTATATAAAAGATATACTCCAGACATTGGTGATGTAATTATGAACAATCTGTTTGTGTTATACACACTAACCTTTGTGAGGTAAAATTAAACGATATATGTAAAATTACGTTTGTATGTTAATGAATACTATCACTGACAACTACGCGGAATTTAAACAACCTTTCGGTGCTTTTATACAATAAAATGAACTTGTTAAATACTTACCCAATTGGTTATTTAACACGACGATCTTCGTGTTATTTAACACACACAAATGGAGTAATTATGATTTACGGGACATTTTATTGTAAACGTAATTTTACTAAACTTCTTTTTGCTCAAATACATTGTCTTTGTACGTGTAATTTCTCAAAGTTTGTCTATAAGATATGATACATATATTGGTAAAGTAATTTTGAATAATCTGTTTTGTTAATGTACACAACAGTTGTAAGGTGAATTAAGATGACATGTGTAAAATTACGTTTGTATGTTTACATATATTAAAACCGGCAACTACATGGGAATTAAACAAACATTCGGTGTTTTTAAACAATAACACGGAAATGTAGATACTCACGACATTTGTTAATTTACGCCGAACTGTTAGTGTAGTTTCATATAAACAAACTTAGTTATTAATATTTGAACCATTTTATGCATAAAAGAACCAAGTACCATTGTGCATTGTGATATAACTGAGAAAATCTAGGTTCAATGATAAACACCTGCATTTAATTACAATTGCATGCATGACGAAATTGCGGAACATGATTACGTACAAGGACATATAAGTTATTAATGTATGTAAGTTTTAAATTAATGTATTTGCTACTGATTTCAGAATAATAAAATATGGTGCTTGGTTCCTTTATGCATAATATGGTTCATTTATGCTACATGTTGTTGTAAACAGCACTTTACAAAACATGTGGTGAAAAATTACACTGACAATTTAGGTATAATTTCCCAAGACTTGTCACACGGAAATGATGCAAACATTGGTGGAGTTATTTTTCAGTAAGTGCAATGTTAATTTATACACACATTGGGTGGTGAAAAGAGAATGACATGTGTAAAATTACCATTGCATGTTCATAAATATTAACACAGACAACCATGAGGGATTTATACAGTAGATAGATTATGTATGATCTGGTGCAGCGGGTTGCGGGTGAGGATTTGAGGATTCATCTGCCTTCTTGTTTCTGGCCGCCATTTTGTTTCCGGCGGCCATCTGGTTTCCGGCGGCCATCTTGTTTCTGGTCGCCATCTTGGATTACATCACTTTCAAAATAACCCAAAATTTCCCAAAATTAAAAAAATGTCTCAAAATTTAAAAAATTTCCAAAAATTAAAAAAAATTCTAAAAATATTTTTTAAACCATCCGCCATCTTGGAATGATTTTTCTCCCGCCAATTTCATCAGTCATTTGTTTACATGGCAAGGAGCCCGTCATATTTAAAGTTCCCGCCAAAATAATCGACTTGGTCGATAACTGCTCATTCGATTAATCGTTTGTATTTAACTCTAGAAATGACCACCAGGGGGTTTGAGCTGTCATTTTTCATTTCTATTTACTCACTTGATTCTACTTCACCAGTATACATGTGTGTTTAAGGGCGGCATGTAATGTACCATAGGTAGGACTCTCGCCTCTATCACCGAACTTATTATTTTTTAAAATATTAACCTAGAGCAGGCAAAATAGACAAGTATTATATATCACCACCATCAGTCATATTCATTTCATTTTTTAAAACCTTTTATAGTAATGTAATTGTATTATATGTAATCATTGATTAAGTGTACAAGGACTGTTGCATCTGATGCTCTTTCGGAAAGTTATGACAGGTGAATAATGTCTCACAAACACAAGTATTAAGTTTTGAAGTAAATACATTTATTAAATCCTCTTTACACACAATAAAACATTATATACACACAATAAAAACACTATGTACAATATTTACAAATATTGAGGTGGATGGTCAGGCCCTCGCGCCACAAGTGTCCTCAGGAGGAAGAAGACTTCTTCCTGGAAGCGGGTGGCAGCTGTGTGGCGGATCACTGCCACGGCATGCTGGGCTTCTAGTCGGAGCCGCAAGTCCAGGATGTCCTCCTGCTGGCCCCGAACCTGGGCCCGCAGCCCGGCAAGTTCCCGCCGCACCTCTTCTCCCAAGTTATTGTCCTTTTCCTCCTCCTGTTCCTCATCCAGCTCCTCCTCTGCGAAGGCTTCATTGTCATCCTCCTCATCATCGTCGACCTCTTCATCGTCCTCCTCCTCCATCACCACAAGCACCATGGGTGCTACCACCATTACGGGTCATCCTGTTGAGGGCCTCCGTTTTGGAGCAGGCCAGGCAGAGTCGGAGGGTCGCTTGCCTGCCTCAAACACCCCGACGACCTGCACCTCGTCCTCGTCGTCGGAGTGACGAAGGCGGCCGAACTGACGGTGAGGCCCCTATCACAGCAGCATCGTACAGCTCGTCGTCCTCGCTATCCCACTCGTGCATCGTATTCGACATCATAACGTAGACTGAAGCCCCAAGTGCTCGGGAGACATCTCCAGGCATGCATCCCCTCCCCTCTAGCCAATATTTTGCAAGACTACCCTCCCTTCATGTGGTCACAATCTACGTCACCAGCCATAGGGACGGCTGCAGGCGCCGTCAAGTCGGATAGGTAATGGCCTGGCCTCAACTTGCTCGCGAGATACTACCTGAAGTGGCAGAGCATGACTCAAGGTCTGCAGCTGCGCGCGAGAGTCGCGCGTCACCCGGCTTAATGACCTAGGCTATTAGACTGCAAGACAAACCCGCTCCTCGCGAGGGGAGAAATGACGAAACAGCACCGACCACCTCATCACCTCGAGTGTCAACCTGTTCAATGTTTGTCATCGCAGACTGCCTTCCAGACACACCAGTAGCAGTTCCAACTATTCCCAGTAAAAGAACATTTGCTTTTAAATAATAACACAGAAATTATGTTTTAAAATATATACTTTATTTATTCCTTCATACGTAATTCACATTATTTATACATAATGTCTGATTGTCGAATCCAACTGTCATGGCTTGCATCGAACCCTAGCCACTGCACAAGAACTTTATTTCCTCTCTTCTTCAATACCTTCTCGACCAAATACATGTTTGGATACTTGGTAACTTGAATTTCTTCGCTGTAGAAACCTCCTCGGATAGCCTTGCCTTCCACATCTTCTAGGTAGTAGGTCCTTGGTTCGTAGTGCCGAATCTTGACCACTTGAAATATTTCAGTGCTCCAGTTTGGTGTGTAACCTTTAGTAGAAGTTCCCTTCACTCGTCATATCCTTACATAGTCTCCAACCTTTGCTTTAGGTTTGTGCAGGTCCAGTTTCTTCTCATTTTTATAAACAGTGTGCAGTAATGAGTTATCCACGACATCCACAGGCTTCATGTTCGTGGTCCTATGTACTTTATTGTTATAGTTCGAGACCAGATGAGGCAAAATGTCTATCCACTTGTAGCTTCCTTGTGCTGAGAATTTCTTCCATATTTCATTTTTCAGTGTACGATTAAAACGTTCCGCGATACTGGCCTTGAGACCACTTTGGGTTGAATAATGGTTTATTTTATGTTTTGACATCAAGGCTCGGAAATTAAAATTGTAGAATTCCTTGCCAAGGTCAGTATGTAGATTCATGCATGGACCTTTAACTTGCAAAACAATATTTATCGCATTTGTTACATCCCTGCCACTCTTAGTTTTTACAGGCACTGCCCACGCATATTTACTGTAGCGGTCAATAACAGTCAGCATGTACTTGTAGCCTTTATTCTTGCGAGCATAAGGAATCATTTCAACCAAGTCTGCTTGATACAAGTCCTTCAAACCAAACACATGTACATTACGCCGAGGATAATTTCGCCTTGCAGGCTTGTGCAGCTCCCCAGCAATGTTTTGACGATTCATTCTATGTATCCGTCTTCACGCAATTCTTCAATAATGCTAGATATTTCATTTGTATGTGAGTTGTTTCTCAATCTGTCTACAATTTCACTAACATCATTCCAGTAAACATATTCAGAAAGTCTCCCATCTTCTATTTTCTTATGTAGATCTAGACCAGATCCTATTGTAGCTCCTACATCAGGGAACAGCTGGGAAATAATGTTGAATTTCGGGTGTGTTTCATCCATATATTCATTGCTGCTAGAATCGTTATTCTTCAAATGAGCACTTGTAAGTTTCAAAAGGCGTTTATACTGTTGCAGGGCACCATGCGAATAAGTACCAGGATTCTGTTTAAACAATAATTCGTAGAGTCCAGAAGCTGGCTTGATTACGACAGAGTCTACTTTTACATCATTACTAGGCAAGAATAAAATTTGCTTGTTTCCCAAAAAATATTTTTTATTTTGCTTGTATGCTCCACATGTTCTGTCCTTGGACCGTGAGTTTGTCAAGTAATCATGAAGCATTGTGGTTTGTTCCTTTTTTCGTTTCCACTCGGAGAGAGGCAAATCATCTTCATAAACTTCTTGTGCTGGTTTCTTGCGTTTCACTATAGTTTGAGGCTCTTCTTCCTTCTTCACTGTTACAGGCGGAGGTGGTTTCGGCTTCAAACTGTCCAGTCTTGTCTGTTATAGGTTTGAAAGCTTCTTCACTAAGCATATCACGTTCCATTCTAGCACACTGAGCTGTCAAGTACTTTGTGTGAATACTTTTGATCACGGTGTGTAAGTCAGCGACAATGTCAGACATTGTGCTACACACTTATAATGACAAGACAGGATATTTTTATGTTGTTTTTCTTAGGTGGAGGCCTACAACTCGGCTTGTTATTTTTCCCTTCCAAATCTATAACTGGAGGTGGATTATAAACTGATGTTAGCATATTTTCAATATTTTTAATTGAATCTTCAAGTTTAGTAATGTGCATTGGAATCTGGTCCAGGACTTTGTCCGTGCCAAAAGTTTCATTTATTATACTTTCAACTGCATTAAGTTTCCTGTCCAGCAAATTCTCCACATCAACAGGAATAGCCCTGAGTTTAACATCCACATCATTTATCATACTTGCAATATCATTACTTGTTCTGTCTAGTACATTTTGTATTAAACTAATCAAATCACCATTAAGTGTG
>PNEQ01097244.1:0-11711 GCA_003012365.1 Medauroidea extradentata | reverse complement strand
GGCTTTTAGTGCTTCTATTTCAGCTGACATGCTTCTTGTAATCATTCACATTTACAATTGAAATTTAAACATAAAATTTATGAATTGGCTCAATTTAACTAAACAGCAGTTGTGTGCATTGATTTAATTTAAATAATTAATTATTGAATTTACTTTATGCCTCTATCCCACTTCTGACACCAGTGTTACAAGTTTGAGACATAAACTTTATATGTGGGCAATTCCCATGAGTTCTTTTGGGGTAGAGGTCTTATAATTAGAAATAAAAGAGTTAAATTAAGTACTGGATTTAATAGCTCACAAAGCTACGAAATACACAAAACGGTAATCAACTATAACTCTCACAACACAAATAGTTATGCACACAATAACCACTGTGTCACAGACACGTTAGTTAACTTTCACAATTAAAGCACAAAAAAAATGTCTACCATCAATTAATTAAACAGTACAAATCACAATAAAATTCAGTCATATATACAATCAACATCTTTCAAGTAGTGACAGTGTACAACCTTAATAGTCCGCCGTGGTGATGAATCGTCGTGTGCTGCGCAGCACCCCGAGTGCACAGCTGTCTTCACTCTTGAGGTCTTCGTTTCGACTCCCGTCGCGTACCTCCTTCTTCGCCCGTCAGCCCGCCGTAGCAGTCCTCTTGGTTCGTCCAACACAGCTCCGAAGGTAGCCGCCTGCCGTCTCACAGTAGACTCTGACGTCACCAAAATGTCTTCACCAGTCTATCTCCACAACCATAGCACCTTCCTCTAGCACTACCAATAGCGAACTCCCCTCAAATGTGCCGATTCTGTGTTTTTATACTAGCCCAGACAGTCGGGTGTTCCCCGCATTACAGGGGTCTAAAAATAGATATTTCATCATGTTTCGGATGTGCTTGTAGTCACGTCGGCCGCCCTAGAAGGGTTAAGACGCAGTTGGGACAGGTATCTATGACGTAGTTTCGGCGGGATTCCCACTATGAGCCACCCGGGCTTTGAATCATCGGCCAGCCCTCAAGGTGTTACGAAACAGCCGCCGACCACTGGCCTCCAGGAACATGGCACGCAACAGTACATTATCTTTTTTTAATCTATATAAACAATAATGTTCAAAATTAATAATTATGTTATATAAGCACACACATACATGTATATGAATATAAATACACGTGTGTGTATGTGTATATAAATATGAACATGTATATACAGGGTGCAGCTGAATTCGAACGACAAACTTCGGTAGGTGATTGCTTATGAAACAACAAGTAGAAAATATATGGGACTCTTTCTATCTAAAACTAATATTAAGGGCGGATGAGCCTTAATCACGGAAAATGGGAAGTGTATTTTTGTAAAATAATTGGAAATGAAGAGGCATTAAGTGATGACAAGTTGAGCATTGTTTTATACCACCGGGACCTTGAAATACACATTAGAATCACATCAATACCTTACACTCTAATACAAAAAACTAGGGTGGCTACCCCTTTTATTACATGCCACTTTTCTACCATCAGGAATTACGAAATTTTAATGCGGTTTTCTACTAGAGAAGCACGTCAAAAGTAAAAAAGGTTGCCTGGTTGTAAATGCGTAGGACCAACAGTTTTCGTTAAAAGTACATAAGGAAAGTGGGCTGCAGTCAGACAGTTCCTACTACGTAGGCAATACGGCATACACGTTTGAATGGCTGGTTGCCTTACCAACTGCTATGACTAAGGGATGGGAGAGAATGGAGGCCTAACATCTCATCAACAGCTAAGATAATTAGATACAGTAACACAAAGACCTGAACAATGTCTCAGAGAACCGGGAAAGGAATCGGCCATGACCAATATCAAGGGATTCAACCCATCATTCGCCTGGAGTGATTTCGGGAAACCATGGGAAACAGGAACAAGGATAGGCGGAGTCGGGAATCGAACCCGTAGATTACTGCAACGTGATACACTTGCACCACCTCGCTCGTTGACAATAATGGAGGAACATGCACATACTGTACACGTTACATTAACGTTGAAGTACTGTTACATTCGCAATCATTTCTCTGTGTGCTTAAAGTCAGTGTGTGATTACAGACATACTATTCATATTCCTCACTTTTCTGTACATATATCGCTGTAGTCGACTAACGAGGATTACATACGAAAACAGTGGGTCGTGGGCAGTTGCGAGAAGAATACAGTTCTGGTACTAACGTCATACTGTTTCAATAAACATGTTCGTATAACAGGGGTATGCATTCTGGCAGTTCATTTAAAAATCTGCAGTCATTACGACATCTCGAACAAGCGAGGTGGGACATTAAAAGTGAAAACATGAATTGGAATTTTTGTGAGGTCATCCAGAAGAACACGTAATAATTAAATGTTATGTAATCGTATACTCTACCATTTTTTAACGTTCAAGATCTATTACAGTACACAATAGTGAATTCAGTGAGCTTTATGGATTCAAATACACTACACAAAGTAATATTTTCTTATTTATATTACTGTCATTGAAGTATTTTAACAGCAACTAGAGTATTAAGAAAACCAAATTTACGTAGGGACAAGCAGAAAACAGACTATTGAAGACAGATCGTGACATGACGTCGTACACACAAATACTACACTATAAAATGTAATACTACTGGAGACACCAAAATCTCTGTCCAAAATAAAATAATACGTTTAATTAATGTCTTCATTAAAGTTTACTGGCCGTCCTAATAACCTTACATGAAATGATTACAAAGAAAATAAGATGTGAATGCTCTCAAATACTATGTAGAAGTAGATGTGAAAATAAGGATAGTTAAGTAAGTTCTGATAACACAGCAAAGTGCATGAGGACGACAAACGAACGTACAGCACACCAAAGGTGCGACTAGAATGGACATTTGGGGAGGGCACAATTCTGTGAATACTGTTATACTCAAGCTACCCCTACCTGTAATCAGTAACGTAGTCAGAATATATGAATTTCAGACGGGAAAGGATGGCTATCCTGCGAATATTATAAAGGATCACCCACCACATCTTCAAGCGGGGGGTCCGCAGGTCCTCCCCAGGGAAATTTTCGGATTTCAAGGTGCAAATTAGTGCTATTTTAGCAGTTTTCATTGCTAAACATTGAATATTCTACTGGTAACAGTATCACTGATTATTCAATATTAAATTAATTGTAATTTTTAAGACCTTGGTTGGTTATTTATATGGTTAGGGCCAATGCCTTAGTGCCCCCACCCCCTTAGTTACGCCTATGCAGCACACACATACGGCAAATTAAGTTCTCAATTTTGTCTACCAATTACTGATAGTTTTCACTTACTATCCGTGCTCAGGTAGACCATTTAAATTTCAGGGGTCTCCGTGAGTTAAAAAAAAAGTCCAAAAATATTACTTAACTGTTCTGTTCGGGGAAACGCGGCGGCGGGACGTTAACACTACTGAGATGGAGGTTTTACCGGGAATTCTTCATTTTTAAACCTCCCGATGCAACATGGGATCATCTCAGCAAGCCTCCTGGACTGGCCAGCGGGACATCCTTCCTTCATTCCTTCAGTGGAACTTAAAAGTGCAAGACTTCGACCCAGGGCAGCTCGGTGGCTCACACACGTCCATTCGCCATCACAGTTCATGGAACAGTCCTCTATGAACAGTCCCTTCCTTCAGCCGCGTCTGTGCTTATTCTATGCCAACTGCACTCTGACAAAGAGTATGTAAATCTCTACTGCACTTAAAATGTTTTTATGCCTCGCCCAAATCACTCCAGTGCTGCACTAAACTGCTCTATTACTTACATACTGAGAATTCTTTATAAAAATAAAAACAAATAATTAATTAACGTTAACACTTACAAATTCTAAGTAGTAAAGTCGGCCCCAATATAACAAAAATATAAATACTATTTAAATGACAACATTAACATGACAAGGATCTAAAGTTTAAATACCTGTCGTTAATGGCTCAAACCTACATGTTACAACTGGTATTACAAAATAGCAGTACCTTAATACACAGACAGTTCTAAAATTATTTGTTACTTATACTGTAACCTTGTTTGTGATAATGCTATTCAACAACATTCCTCCATTCTTGTCAACGAGCGAGGTGGTGCAAATGTATCACGTTGCAGGAATCTACGGGATGGACTCCCGACTCCGCCCATCCTTGTCCCTGTTTCCCATGGTTTCCCGAAATCACTCCAGGCGAATGAAGGGTTGAATACCTTGATATTGGTCATGGCCGATTCCTTTCCCGGTTCTCTGACATTGTTCAGGTCTTTGTGTTACTGTATCTAATGATCTTAGCTGTTTACGATATGTTAGGCCTCCATTCTCTCCCATCCCTCAGTCATAGCAGTTGGTACGGCAGCCAGCCATTCAAACGTGTATGCCGTATTGCCTACGTAGTAGGAACTGTCTTACTGCAGCCCACTTTCCTTTCTTACGAACTTTTCACGAAAATGGTTGGACCTACGCATTTACAACAAGGCGACCTTTTTTACTTCTGACGTGCTTCTCTAGTAGAAAACCGAATTAAAAGTTCGTCTCAGTGATCCTCTGGTCTTAACTGTTGCACCCTCGTGAAGTGGGAAGGCTGTAGATCTTCCTCCTGTAGAATGTTATGCACAGTTGAACGAGACGGTCCTGTTCGTGCGCAATGTTGTTCGAGAATCACCAAACACTTCCTGCATAACACGTTGAACGGTCACCGGCGTCCTGACAAAGCGATTTCGCCCAGTATCGTGCCTGTGGTGAGCTAACATTCCTGTTTCTCTGAGACGACGGTCCAGGCGTACAAATGACGCCATGATGTGGATAGCGTTCTGCATACACACGTGCAGCCATGTAGGCCACACATCGACACACACCAAATATCAGATACATATCTGCATACTCATCCCAAGTGTACTCCATACAGCGTGACAAACTGCATCCAATATACTACAACACAGCTAACACAACTATTGTCCTACCAGAAACCCGTGTAACATACTTTCGATGCGAAGTGCCAGGAACTCTACGAGAATGCCAAGTTCTTCCCTTTTAACGTGTGTAAAATGTGGCAGTGGCAGTCGAATGGCTATAGCGCTCGCCTCTCACAAAGGCTGTTCAGATGTGATTGCGGTTGGGGTTACTCGGGTTTAAGCATGAGAGTATCGTGCATGGAAGATGTCATTGGTAGGTTGTCCATATCCACCTTCTACACCCCGCATCTGCTGTTACGGCCTCGCTGTTAAGGCGGTCGCCTGGTGAAGGGTATGTTTGTGTGTGTGAGACGACAATAAGGTGCTGCGAACAACGCAGGTCGACACATGTATTGTGATGTCGCCTCCATGACTAAAGTAGTAAACGCACATGTAGTGTTCCTGCAATGTTCTTACTGTGGCACTTTAAGCGGCGACCGTATCACTTTACACATCAGTAACAAAGGCAATTTTATTGTAGACCTCAATTTTGAACCAATCCGTTGCATCTGTCTTGAGAAACAACTCCCCTAAAAAACCGTTTTTTTTTCTAAGTTGAGGACTTAATTTCCAATGTGCGTGGTTTCTTAAAAGCCCCATTCACAAGTAGCTTAAGATATAATATTTTTTGTAGACAAGCATTGATCACATGTTTACAGGTCTCTGAGTAAAAGTGTAACTTTGAACACGCTGCGCACAGTTCAAGAGCTAACCAGGCGGCCGCCTAAAGAACCTACAGTATCTCTCAACCCCGCTCCTTCAGTTCTTTGACGTATTTCAATTGAAGTAATTAAGAAACGCTGTTCTTACATAGGTTCTGCTGATAGTATTGGCCCCACTGTTGCAATAATGCCCTTTTTATTTAATTTCAAATAATAGCTGACATAAAAAATTATAGCTACTTTAAGTAAATTCACAAGTTAGCTAAAACAATACGGTTTTACTTTGTTCCAACACACAGCTTTAAGTAAAACCATTTCGCAGGAAACCTGCGACAAAAACGTACCATATTGTCTGTCGTTTCAGATTATACAACTATCGTACAGGCTCTTAATTGATAATAATGGCAGACTAAAACACGTGGCTCTACGTATTTAATCGATGGTAAATGTCCAACGAATGCTTGTTTATTGTACCATATAACTCGGATAAAGTAATACTTCGTGTTGCATTCTGCCTTATTTATTAATTAATAACATGTAGGACAGTTAGTCGTGTAATCCCCCGCGAAAGTCAATACGTACGAAAAACGTTTGTGATTATTATTTATTTATTTCAATTGCACAAAGGCTAAAAAGAACAATAACTCTGTAAATATGCATACAATATTAAACTGTTGCATGAAGTGAAATGAAATTTACTATCAAATTATGCAAACATGTACACAACTTTCTTACAGTAGTAGGCTAACAATAATTATGTATGGTAATGCATTTTGAGGATGACTTTACACGCATTATGATATGAATTCCTTAAACATCATCATACATCGCTAAATTAAAAGTTATTTGCTGCTGAAATATATTCTTTAAGAATTCTCTTAAAAGTAGTAAGACTCTATTTCTTTTACTGGTTCTGGTAATTTATTAAATTCAGTCAATTCTTTGTAAAAAATAGACAGTTTTGCCAAAGTAGTTCTCCGAAATTTAATGTGAAAGTTATACTTAGTCCTAGTGTCATAGACATGTAGATCTGAATTTTTATTAACCTTGACTGCAAATACTCAGGTAAAATGCCTTCTTTGATCTTAAAAACAAAAATTAGTGTATTATATAAAAGTAACTGTTTAATACTCATCCAACCCAGTTCTGCAAACATGTCTTGAATGTTTACAAATCTATTTTTTAAGAGTATTGCTCTCATTGCTTTATTCTGAAGTACCTGTAATTTATCAATATGAACTTGATCAACAAAATTTATAATTGATACACAATACGTAAAATGTGGAAGAACAACGGCGTTGTATACAATAACCTTAGATTTTTTAGGCAACTTGTACTTAAGTCTACCTAACATGCCTACCTTTCGACAACTTTTTTAATTATATTCTCTACATGCGATTTTATGGTCAATGATTTGTCGATTACAACCCCTAGATAATTAAATTCATCAACCTATTCTATAACACCATCTTCACCTAAAACAATTTCAAAATTCATGTTTCTTTCTTCTTTGCCTTCACCAATCACCATATATTTTGTTTTAGCTATGTTCACTTTGAGCTTGTTTTCACACAACCAATTATATAAAGACTTTAGTTGACAGCTAATTTTTTTAACTGCATCTTGAAGCTCTTATGAAGAACAATAAACTAATGTGTCATCAGCGAAGAAGTGAATTTCACAGTTACAGGCCAAGTCCATTATGTCATGGGGTTTTACAAATAGTTTTACTTGTAGCTTACGTTTATAACACAATAAAATCACATTATTCTAGCTTACTTGTGAATTAACTGAATAGTATGCAAGGATTTTCCATATCAGTTATCATTTGAGTCTTAGAAAAATTATCTGCATATTAAATATGAAAAGGTCATTGTATCATTTTATTTTGATACCGATACAAATGTCCACATTGGTAACGGGAATCTGACAAACCTCGATGTTCATCCAGTACACTTACTGCTGTCCTATCACACGTGTAACATACTTTCAGTGAGATGTTGCAGAAAAAATATACCTCAATTTACGATGACGGCCGAGTAAAACACTTAATTTAACAGTAATGAATGGTCGCACAATACTTGTTCCTTTATGCCCTGGTATTCTTATAACACAAACTAATGCTTAAAAATATAATAATTAAAACAGTTGAACTGGTCGATATTCGATCCTACGCCCAGCAGTAGTAGTATGAAAGCTGTTGAGCGCAAGAGAGGACTACCTCCTAGCTATGTGCAGGGTTGCCACATTGTGTATGACAACAGTTGTACAACATTCAGCCTCGTACATTTTCGTCTCCAATGTCGCCCAAGATTCACGTGGCGTGCTTATTATCCGGCCGTCCGGCCGTTTCTGGACATTCTTGATTATCACTATTGGGTTATATTATTACTATTAGTCCACTTGATTATCACCATTAGCTTATATTATTACTATTAGTCCACTTGTGTGTATATGTGTGTGTGTGGTGTATATATATATATATATATATATATATATATATATATATATATATATATATATATATATATATACACACACACACACACACATGATGTTGCAAAAAGGTACGGTCAAACTTGCAGGAAACATTCCACACACAAAGAAAGAAAATATGTGATATGGACATATGTCAGGAAACGCTTAGTTACCGTGGTAGAACCCCTTCCACTACCTCTCGTTAAATGTCATCATAAAAAACATTTCGTACAGACACTGTTCCAATTACCCAATGGAATGTTTCATTAGAATGTACGTTACTTCCTAGGATCACCGCCAGGTGGGCGACGTGACGGAAGGTTTTCGTGACTGCATTGCGTCTCTTCAACTCACATGAAATGATGGACTGGGAGCACACAGAATCAGCCAACTCCGCATTTGTAAACATTGCACTGACTGCAAAACAAGTACGTGATGAACACTAAGCGAGAGATGCAATGTGCTTAGTGCTACGACTGTACAGCAATGTGTGGCATGTCAATACATCAATGCAGTCCAGATTACCTTCCGTCAAGTTGCCCACCTGGCGGTGAACCTAGGAAGTAAAGTACATTGTAAAGAACCAATCCATTGGGTATTTGAGACATTTTATATACGAAGTGTTATTTACTATGACATTTAACGAGATGTAAGGAATTGACATGTACCATGATAACTAAGCGTTTCCAGACATATGTCCATGTCACATATTTTCTTTCTTTGTGTGTGTGGAATATTTCCTGAATGTTTGGCCGTACCTTTATATATATATATATATATATATATATATATATATATATATATATATATATATATATATATATAAACATACATACACACATACATAGGTACATATACACATGAGCAGGTGAGCTGTAAAATCGTCCTGTTCATCAAATTAAAAAAATTGAGATTCCTTAGAAGTTGTACAGTACGAATCCCCCCTTCATGTATTGACAGTGTTATTTTGTGTCAAAACCCTCTTTTTCCTTTTATAAATGTGGGGCTGAAAAATGTGTTCATGGGAAAACTCTCCCTTTCCAAGTGTCAGTATGTTGCAAAAACTGTAATTTTTACCGCGTGTATCAATTTGTATCAAAACAGTCTTTTTCCTCGCATGTTTTCGCGTGATATGTGAAAAATATTTGCAAAACTGCCCATTTACATTCAAGCACTGGGTATTCTCCAAAAGATGTTGAAGACAATCGAACTGTTTTTAGGACTGTTAAAAAACCTAGTCTTGCCTCGTGTTCCTGATCAAGCTGCTTACTACAGCTGTTTAGCATAGCTTTACCGTGGGTAGAGGTAATTCGATAGCACCTCCGGATAAAGACATTGTTACTTTATATACGTGGATAGAAAATGAATGTTTAAAGTGATCTAATGGAGTTGGCCTCAGCAATTATTGACACGTTAAGAATGGCAGATATTATTGATAAGGACATGGAATGTATTCAGCTGTGCTCAGATGCCTGCCAAGGCCAAAATTAAATTAGTATTTTTATTTGGGTGGTTAAGTGATATAGTTAGGAGTATCTCCGAACAATAAAACAGCTGCGATTTTTATTCTCAATTGTAGGGCATTCCTTCCTTCCTTCCTCTCTACAGGATGCATGGGAGTATAGAGCAAGTATTAAAGAGTATTTTATTAATTTTCCATATACCGATTCCAGCACTTTACATAAATACTTTTTATAGCATATAGTATAGGGTAGGGAAACAGTAATAACATCAGACGAATACATTGTCATTTTCAAATCACTCGGAACTGTCAAAAGACTTGGAAAGGACGTACCTGTTTGTAACTGGAAATCCTCCGTGCTAAATGTACTCAAGTCTACTTCACAGTGGCACTTTCGGTTATCTATGAGCAAGAGGATAATTCTTACAAGAAATAAAAATTGTGCAGTCCATGTCAGCTATGAAACTGATCGTGCAAATGTTTCATCTATTTTCAGAAGGGGTATAACTGTGGCCAATATTCATCCAGAGCCACTGTTAAACACAGTGCCTGAAAACAAATAAAATGAAACATATAAATAACCTTATTTCTAAACATTTTGACAAGGAATTGCGAAACTTGTAATGTCTCAACTACTTCAGAAATGTCAGTGATTCTCAAGGTGACGTTGAGCGCACAGATAAAAACTCAATGGAAGAAAGTGGCAATGTGGACGAAGCAGATGATCCGGTAGAGCAATAGACTTGTATTCTTTCCAGAAGAAAGGTTTCCGCTTAGTATGTAACATATGTACATAATGCTAAAGTTTCAAAATATTACACGCTAGTTTAAAATTCACCCCATTCCAAAGCGTTTACTTTAAAAACTGTTATTTTCCTCTAGTTTGCTGCAAAGCCGTCCTTTTCCATATTACAACCTCAAATAACTCAGGGAGGCTTATCTGTAATTTTACAATACTTCGTAGAGCGAGGAATATTTTTGTACTCTTACTGTTGAAAAATATAGTCCCATAGAATATGTCAATTTGTGAAATTAGAAATTTTTCCTGTTTTCTGAAAAATCACTTACAATGGATAAGGACATTTCTGCAACTCACCTGCTCATATAGACACACACACTTACATACATATATATATATATATATATATATATATATATATATATATATATATACCGGCGCTTGACTCAATGGTTATAGCTTCTGGCTACTGAACCAAGGGTCCGGCGTTTGATTCCCGGCCAGGTCAATACTTACGTTTGCCTCTCTGGGGGCAGGACCTGGTGTTGTGCTGTCCCCTCGCTAGCCAAGCGCGTATCATTACTGCGCCTCAGGTATAGGCAATATTGTGTTGTTCTCAGCGCACAGGGAGTTAGTGGACCTGGCACGTGTGTTGTGATGTAGCGTGGTACGGAAAGTATTTTTTTCTTGTGTAACTCATTAAATTGTTTCCAGTGCGTTAATCTACAAAAGAAGTCACACTTCAAACTATATCCCTATGATTTAAAAAATGACGCCCGCTTATTAAAACATGGTTTCCAAGCTCCTTAAAATTGTTAAAAACGGCATTTTCACGTTGCCGTAGCTAAGAAAATATCGATTGTAATCGTTAAACTGGGCCACAAACTTTCCACAAATAAAATAACAGGGTCATCGCTTTAAGTCCCGTTGAAAAACAGTTACTACGTAAACACTGCACGCTAGTTTAGTACTCCGCGCCTAGAGGCGATGATGTGTTTGACGCACGTGTTAAGAGCCAACTTATCGCCTAAAGCTAGGGTCAAATAACTCTTAAAACATCGAGCGAAATCGGATGAAATTATCCTCTGCCTTTAAATAACAGAGTCTCCTAAATTACAAATCGTCATATTTTCATGAACATTTTTAAAACACATTCGATAAATTTAAGCTGAAACTATGAACTAAATGTAACGCAGAATCTAACATCTAAACAATTGAAAGTATTGTTGCGTGTTGGCCGGGCAGCATGCACATTACATCATGCTGGGTGGTCAGCCCTGTGAGTCAACCAGTGGTGTCATGGGTTTCCGCAGCTATGTCGCAACTCCCGAGAGACGTCACTGGTTTTCCCCGATGACGCCAGTGCGAGTACGTGACTCTCAACTACTACGACCGTGGTAATGTCTATTTTTAGACTC
>PNEQ01097243.1:0-11710 GCA_003012365.1 Medauroidea extradentata | reverse complement strand
TATATGAACATTTTTGTGGGAAAAATTAGTTTGTTATTTATTTCTAATCAGACTAGAGTCAGAAAACCAAAACAAATGATAATTTTTTAGAAGATGCGTTTCTTTGTTCATTTCAACACCAATTAAACAATGAACATAATTATGTCAGTAAAAAATAAAAAATAAATACCTTAACGAGTATATTCGGGGTTTTAATATAGCCTATGTTTATTTTAAAAATGTGTAACTTTGGTTTTGTTTCTATTATTGGTATAACTTTTCTCCAGTGCAGTTGTTTCATAACATTTAACATATTTAAGCAATAAAAAAAATTATTTTATTTGGTCACAAATTTTGTAATTTAATTATTAAGCTAAGTGGTTAACAAAAATTACATGAAAACAGATTTCTATTCATCTTTTACAGTCAATAATCTTAAAAATTCTGCAATAAATTAAAGGTTTTGGGGATACACAAGAAAAGTTCTTTTTATTTTAAAGTATATGCAAACACTGTTACAGTACTACAAACCCTATAAATGTAACAATTCAAGTAACCCAATTATCTTCGAGGGTTTTTGGCATATAAAAATACGTACAGTACCTTATTTTTTGACTACCACTTGTGTACAGTTATAATATCGAAGGGGCAGCATTTTGTCAGTGACTGCTATTAAGAATGTAAAGGTAATTTCTATAACCACATACCTGAAAGAAATTTCTTCCAGTTTTTTATGAGAGTCTTGGAAAGGCTAATTACATCATCGTCTGAGCTTGATTTACGAAGGGCATTCACAGTCATTCCAATTCTTGTCTTTGTAAGAACTTCAAGATTGACAGGCAGTTTCTGTAACTCCTTCAGAAGGTCAAGTGCTTGCTCTTGTCCCTATTGAAAATACATAAAATAAATCCACACATTAAAATAAATAATTTCAGACTGGTCACAATAAACAACAAGAAAAAAATTATACATTAATAGAAGCACGAGTATTTTGACAGCAGCCTAGACTACGCAGTCCTACACGTTCACTCTAACGTATGTTGACTTCTAACAGTGCAAGTGGGTAGCACAAGTTATCTTCACTAATTATTTCCTATTACTGGCTTGCAGTCATCAAAGGTGTGTCCAGAGATATGAGCGCCATCTGGCTTTAAAAAAAGACAATTTTGTAGACTAAAACCTTCCTAAGACATTCTGTGGCTTCACTAAGTACAGAGTTTGCAGATTCTCTGGTTTCACTAAGTTTTTTCTTCTTTTCTGAAAGTGTACTTTCAATCTCCTCAATACTTTTCTTCACAGTTCTTGCATTTTTTTAAACCTTTCTTCTTATTTTTCTTTACAATTCCTTCTTCCTTCAGCATTGCTTCTTTCTCTCTGGCTACTCTCTGTTCTTCAAGATAAGCCTTGTAGTGTTTATGAGCATTTTGACCCAAAGTTAATAGTTTCTTAGTAATAGGAACCAGATAAAGTTTATTGTTATAAAACTTCAATAAATCCCTCACCATGAGGATGCTGATTAAGGACCTCTGTGTTTTTTCCTCTGTAAGAAAATTTTTTGAGATGGAGAATCTTCGTTCAATATCTGCATTCCCATGAGACAAACTAAGTGCAGCTTTAATTACTTTGGATACAAGAGGAAATCTTGGTGAACCATCCAATTTCTTCAGTCTTAACTTACGTTAGGTCCATCTGAAGATTTTTCAATGACAAATTTGCATTGGTGATGGCCTTGCATACTAAAGAATAAAGAGTAACAGCATCAGCTTTACCAGTGAAGAAAGTTTCAAGATGTCTCCTAACAACTTGATTTCGGAAATTCGACCAATATGTGATAGTAACTTGCAGCTCTTTCTTGCTTTCAGCATTTGTAGTCTCATCATAGGAAATTGTATAAGGTGATGAGCACACATCTTCCAGCATTTCTTCATTGAAATACACACGAAGAACTCTGTGGTCAAATATTGCATTTTCTTGGGGCTGATAGAAAAACCATCTGGCAACTCTCCTGGAAACATACATTCAAATGTAGATTTTATATCTGAACACGAATTGTTCGAGTAGTTGCTACAAATGCTTTTCATTGTTTATATCAATTCAGCATGCGTAGCGTTATCTCTGGAGTTGTAGGCTAAATATGTACTATTGATAGAGACTTGCTCTGCTCTGCTCGAGATGTACATGCAGATGAGGAACTTTGAATTTCAAGTGGATCAATAGACTATGATGATGGCACTTGGTCAACTGAATCTGTTGAAGCACTCATTAGCAGTAATTGTTTACCTCCAAAAACATCACTACACCATTTGCGCTTTCAGAATGTTGTAAAACAGCATGTAATCCTTTGTTAGATACGTTAACAATACATGTACAAAGTTTACAAAACAGTTCATAATCACTGTTTTTCTGCCCACAAAGATATTTTGCACCCATTTTTGTCTTTCTGGTGAAGCCAATCACTTCCGTATTTGCACCTCCCCATGTTTCTTTTTATAGCCTTAAAGTTGCCTTTAAAAATAAATCTTAAAACTGCAACAAAAAAAAATTCCTTGAAGTTATAAAAACCTTGAAAGAATAAACAAAAGCGTAGTAGTGGCACTGATGAAAGGCTTATGGACTGTCTGAAAACCTAAAAACATCAAACATGAAAGAACAACAAGAATAAATTTAAATTTAAAATGGCTACTGTACCAAATACAATGCATGTAGGTAATAAAACAGAATACTGGTTGAAACATCACAAGTCTTCTACAACTGAAAAGTGGCAAACTTATACACTGTAACAGAGAATAGTAATACTAAAGGAAAAAGCAGGTTAGTTAGTGCCTGTATCCTCCAACTGTACCAAACACTGGTTAGAAGGGATCTGTTTACCAGATTTACTCTCCCTCTGATACACTGTGTCAAGTGAGAGACACTACCTGTCAATAATGAATACCATAGCCAGGACCTCAACCAGAGGTTAATCTAAAGCCTATACTGTACGCTACTTCTTTGTAATATAACTTGATAACACGAACAAATTTATTTAAATATATTTCCATACATTAGTTGGTAGGGAAGATTAAATAGTCTTTGACAGATTTTGCAGTAATGTAATAATTCTTTAATAATAAAATGCAATAATTAATAAGCTAAAGTGGTGGTTATAAAAAGCTTCATACAAAAATAGAGGCAAAATAGACTGATTTTACAAGAGACTATTAGAGACTTTTAAAAAATAAAGATACTTTTAGCTAAAAAAACAGACTCGCACTGATGCCTGTAGTGTCGAAATAGCTGTCGCCCAATCACAGAACTGACACTGAAGTTTACATTCTTGGCGTTCAACCTGACCTAGAATAAATACGCTAAATACTTGATCCTCTACATGAACTGTATACCACATTCACAGCTATGGTGAAATACAATACGCAACAAACATGAAGCACAGCAAGATATTTTCTACTAATTTTCAAAATACCTACCGAGAACATACAAATAATGGAACTGTATTTTATATTAGTTAAACCTACATTCACGTACTATACATGAGCTTGATACAAATATTGAAAAAAATGACAAATATTATACTAACAACGACAAAATGTTATGCAAGTCTATAATTCAGAGGAACATTATTAACTGGTCATTTCAGTCTACCTACATTTTTGTATTTTTATGTCAATAAGGCTAATGGATATTGTAAACACCTAACCAGAAAAATACAAAAACAAATTCGTAACATTTTAACACTTTTACACACACCCAAAAGTATAATTTAACACTCTTCATGATTCATGTTTGTGTAAGTACTAAGATATCATCACCACCAATTACAGCGCGCGCTGGATGCTGCACATCTGAGGTACGAAACAGGTAGGCGATAAGAGCTAAACTGGCTTGTGCGCCAACAACTGTGTCGCCTTTATGTGCGGGGTGCGAAAACGGTGTGCAGTGCTTCAGTTGTTGGCGTTTTTCCTCAAGACTTTAAGCGGTGACCCTACATTTTTATTTATTTCAAGCACATGCTCCTCTACTTTTGTTTTATGATTCCGGTTGATATTTTTTATGTAACAGTAGTCTGAAAAAGCAGTTTTTGGCCTTTTTAAGGTGCTTCAAAACTATGTTTCCAAGGAGGTATTTAGAAAACAAAAATTGAGAAGCTTAGTTTTAAATGTGTTTTCTTTTCGTAGATAAGGATATTGAACACATGTTTAGTAGCATCTCTTCAAAAAAAAACCCTTTCTCCTAACACGCTGCCATAATGTTCGTGCGCCAGTTGTACTGAACTCTAAATTTTGTTTTGTTCCAAGCTGTTAATATTTTAAAACCTAAGTAATGTTAGGTGAAAGTCATAATTTTTCTTTTGATGACTTTGGATATAGGTTTTAATGAAAATGTGATGAAATTGAAACTGCTATGCAAGTACAAAGGTACGTAAAATCTCAAGTGTGAGCAGAGTGCATTAGTTTTCTTGTGTAATCTTGTACCAATTCCTTTCATTGAGACGTTCCATGAACACAAATGAACATATTAGCTACCGAATGATAACACACATTGAAAATTAATGATATGTAAAGAATTTAATTCGGAAATTAATAAGTTGAAAATTTTACATTAGAAATATATTTAGATACTATTCCCAAACGCAACTAAAACAAGAGAATACTACCTCCTCACAGAAAACAGGCTTCATTACTATACCAGACATTTACATCTGGGTGAACACGGACATCTCTCAACTCTAAGTATGATCAAATATTTACAGTCCTGCATAAGTATAAGAAGAAAAGGTCGGAAAATTCAGGAAAACAATATACCATGTCTGTCAAGTCCAGAAATTGTTAGTAATATTATTGTATGATCATCAAACAGTCACGTTTTCTTTCCATCCTTCCCCTCTAGACCTATTGCCTTGAGCAACTGTTTATAAGAGTGTGACAACATTTTTCTTGGAATGAGACACATATTTACTTATAACGCACAGCAACTATGTTCAACAGTACAATTGCAAGAAACACGTTACTATTCCGTAAATAATTTACTCACGCAGGACTATAGTAATTACAGCAGGCATAGCTTCACATGTAATGACTAAAGCATCAGTCATAAAGCAACATAGTAAACATGTAGACCTACACTATCTATTTGCTTTCTGATTTTGTTCAATTTTACACAACTCACATTTTTCATTATGAAATGTACTTACCACAATCTGGGGAAAATGTAATTGATAAAATACTACCAGGGCTATGAAAAAGAAGAGGGATTTGAAGATGAAACCGCATCCTTGGGTTGGTTTAATATTTAACACAAAGTAAATACCAGTAGCTTAACTGGAATATTTTCGTCCATTTTAAAATTGGTCAAATCATGTTAAGCATATTTTTTTTATTAGTTCTTTAATTTACATTTATGGGCAACTAACTATAGGCTGTTCGGAATAAAGTCAGCACTCACGAAAGCCCTGCTGAAGATATACTTTCCGCTAATTTGTATTTTTCCGTACAAAACGGCCAACTACTGGGAATGTCTAACCTCTCTGGATATGTCACGTGATGTTTGCACATGTAAGATAAGTTGTTAAGTCCGTAGGAACCTATATAGTTTGATAAAATAAAGTTTATTAATGACATAAAATGCAAAAATATCGATTTCAGTTGGATTTTTCTGCATTATTGCATTTAAATAAGAAAATACATGGAACCACATTTAGCAAATCGCTGCCAAGAATGCAAGTAGTATGACAACCATAGTTAATGTTGAATTATATATGTAGTAACCGCAAGTGATATTTTTCATAAGTTTAATCTTTACTGTTCACTCTATCCCGAACGACCTATACTTACAAACAGGCAAAGAAGGGCGGTAATTAAGAAGGAATTGGCCAGGACTTTTATTAAAGAACATTTGCCTGCTGGCTTAGTACGAAACCGTACAAAATGTCATATGCGCACAGTGCTAATAGAGTGAAGCAAGCAAGCTCCTAAGTGTGTGTTGAGCAATATGTATTTTGGCCAGTTTGATAGCTCCAAAAATATCATACTACAATTCTGAAAAACATTGTTTTGGAAATAGCCTAATTAAAGGTGTCTACCAAATCAACCAATACCAACGTAAGCTACTCATATTCTCTCGATTTTGTAGTGAAAAAATATTTTTTTTTAGAAAATGTGTGCTGAATATATTAATTATGATACAAAAATGTATGATTTACACAGAAATTGTGGTATTTCTTTTTACTTTGAAATGTTTATCAAAAGGAACTAAAAATTTAAGTTTTTCTTAAGGTTTCTTACATAAAGTGCTTACCTATGTTTTCTCTGTTATTATTTTTAATGTAAATAACCTTAACAAAGGTTCTTTAACAGTCATATTAAGCTTTTAGAAGATTGTGACATTTTTACTACAAATTTTGTTGACTTTACATACACTACTGAATTAGGGGATACCAACTTCCAAATAGAGTAGGCCTAATTTTGGATTCACAGCTACCGGATTGCAGCTTATTTGTATGGCCTATTAAAAAATAGTTTAAAAAAAAAATAAATGCAATTTTATTCATACACATTTCTAGACAACAAGAAAGGTTAGGAAATTCATCTGTTTGAAATTTCCTCAACATTTTGGTCCCAGACGTACTCCTTTAATGAAAAAATATTGTCAAGAGTTGAAATGAACTATAAAACATTTTAAAATATTATTAGCTATTTTTATTTTGATATTTCGAACTTGTATTGCCAGCAGATTGTGTAGACTAAAAATAAAAATCAACAACAATAAACATTATCTGCTTAGTAGCCTACTTTTATTATAAATGTTTGGATGGGACTGAACTTGGGACTGCATTCATCATGAAGTGAAACTTAACATGGATTGAAATATGTGTAATTAAATCCTGATTGGCATGAACGTGGAGTGCATATAGACTTAACAGTGTGAAGAGACATCTTTTTGCTAAACATTTAATTAGAGAGAACAAATGACTGTCTAAAATCAAGAAGCAAACGCTTCTTACAGGCTATACTGTATTTTGTTGAAATTTATTCATAAGAATATTTGTTTTACATTTCTAAATATTTTTATATCGTTAAAACAGATTTATTAATTTATCACAGGTTGATTGTAACCACTTACATAAGTATAGAAACAATAACTTAATATGGCGACCACTTCGCCTTCGTTCAGTTCAGTCTGAAGAGTGTTTCTAAACATTTCGATAAAGATTCTACGCTGCAGTTCACCTCTCCACTTCTACAGCAGTCTCAGTCTGGGTGTGTTTTCAATCCGGTTTCGCCAGTACACTGCAAGTTGAGTACGGATTTAAATTTTACTATAGTCCATACAGTATAAGTTTGCCTGATTTTGTGATTTTTCTTCTGAGAAACATGCCCGACAGCTCCACTGTGTTAACCCTTCTAACCATACTGACTTCCTAAAAAAAATAGTGTCTAAAGGCTTGCTTGAAGCCACTTTTAAAGGTATATACAATGGAATTGCTAGGCATATTTCTCTGAAGAGAAATGTCAAAATCAAGCACACTTTACTGTATCAATTACAAATGCATTAGATCACCTTGTTAAGGTCATTGCCTACCTGGAGATGTACGAGTGTTGTAGGTCAAGAAGTGATGGATCAATAAAGACTACCTCTATACTCTAGCCTTAGAGCTCATGTAAACAAATAAATGTAGGTTAATGGTTGTGATTGGTTGTCCTACAAGCACTGTCAGTAAGCATCTGTAAGTAGATCTCATGTAGATTTAATCATTAATTGACTATTTCTTATTAAGGAATTAAATTCATATCACGCACGACATACTTGGTTTTGCTACCTGGCGTGGACTTTATTATACACCTCATTTACTACGCGGCTTTTTAAAACATAAGACTGGTTTCGTGAAACATGCTCAGGGAAAACCGTTAAGAAAATGGCAAAAAGAGAATTGTTCCAAATGTTTTTAATTATCTTTGTCAGCAGCATCGGACGTTGCCTGCGAAGAAATTATCTGCTATTGCAGATGAGATAACAAGTGCGTGCACTGGCAGTATTTTCAGTGCACAAAAATAATTCTAGGCAAAGGAAAAACTTGCAACTCCTGGAAAGAAAACAGGAACAAAGTGAGCTCAGTAAGTGTTGTAATAATTTCGTTAAAACTACTATAGAGAATAAAGTTCCCACGTCTTTCTTGCGTAACAAAGCTCAAACTATAAATAAAGCGCTTGCTGTTATAAATGCCGATGATGGTTTGCCAGATTGTAAAGAAACTACTCGACAGATTTCTCCTTGAAACTGGATTGAGTTCAAAAAGTGACTAGAAACGGAAGTAGGCTACATGTATAAGTTATATAGGCTTAATACATGAGTGATTTGTGTTAGTTCAGTTGTAATTTGATTAACTTGTAGCCACCTATCAATATAGGTAGTTCTGAAATTGACCAATCTCTGGCTTTCACAGCAGAATAACACTGACGTTGTTTGTTTAGGCTACATCTGACTAAAGTAACAGTGAAAGCGTTATAGTGCCCCAGCACTCATATCCATAACCCACTAAACTGGGATGCAGTGTTTTTTGTTACAACTCTGTGCTTGAACTATGGGACTAAGTGGCAACCCTATCAGTTTATTGTTGACTAATAAGTACTAAATTACATAGTAGAACCTTAGATTATTTTCATATCAATCTGAGCTGATTTTGTAACACCTACAAACCGTGTGAAAATGCAACTATTTTATAAATGTAAAGAGTAGCTACTCGAATGCAGACATTACACAAAGAATTGCAGAAATTAAATACTTAACACATAATTAATTACAATAGAACAAGAATAAGTGGTGCTGATCGTAAAAACAAATTACATCCTACAAATTCAATAGAGGGAGAGCTATGAAGACAAGGGAAATCGTAAGGGTAAAAGGCGTAAAAAAGAGTAAAAGAAAAGAAAAACACGAGCAGATAATAATTTAAAGTAAAAGAAGTCTGAACAAATTGGAACAAACAACAAATCCGACAAGTTGTCACACCTTTTTGGTTAGGTTACCTTAAGCAAGCTTAGGTACCTAAAGAAAAATTATTTATTTATTTACTGTGCGTTCTGTGGAGCTCTTTACAGTGGCTATTGCTATAGAGCTATAGAAGATGTCAAATTCTCATCTATATACACTATATACACACACACTAGTAAATGGAAGGAAAAATCAATTCTTGATTAGTATACATAAATACACACACTTGAACATACAAAGAGAATTCAGCTTAGGAGCAAATTTTCTACATACAAAGCAACACAATCATATACATGTACCTCATGGTATACATACATGGTTTAATTTACGTACATAAAAGCTAAGTTAATTTATAAAGAATTATTTATATACAAGGTTCATTAACATTAAAGCTAAGGTACTCTTCTAAAGAATAAAATGCATTAGGAATTAAAAAAATCTTTAGTTTGTGTTTGAACTGTTTGTTACTACTTCTGCACATGTCTTTGTATTTCTGAGGTAGGGAGTTATGTATTTTGATAGAAGAATAATAAAAACCTTTTTGGTAGGCCTTTAGGGACATGTATATTGTCTGTACCCCTGGTATTGTGGTGGTGGACTGTTGTGTTTGTTTGGAAATTATAAAAGTTATCAAATACGTATAAGAGATTGTCACAAAAATATTGGCTAGTAAGGGTTAATATGTTTTCATTAATACAGAGGTGTTTACAGGAATCTCTATTTATTTTGTTGCATAAAATTCTAATAGCTTTTTTTTGTAGCAGGAATATACTTTTACTGTCGGTTGAAGCACCCCAGAAATAACACCATTTGACATAACAGAGTGAAAGTTTGCAAAGTACACTTGTTTAAGTACAGATCTGGGTACTACAGTCGACAGATGTCTGAGAGAATAGCAGGCTGCACTAAGTTTACCAGTGATATATTTTATATGATCTTTCCAGTTTTAGTGATTATCAATCTGTAGACCCAAGGACTTTGTAGAATTTATATTTGTTAGATATTTTTCACTGATGTTTATGAGTACATCAGAACTACTTTTATTGACCAAGAGAAATTCCATGCAATTGGATTTGGCATCATTAATTAAGAACAAGCAAATTTACTGCAAACCAATCTGCCAACTTTCTAAATGTGGCAGGAAAGCAAATGTAAATAGATTTACTGAGTGCGCTCTCTGTAGTTAAAAACCACACAACCAATGGTTTTGGGGCCACCGTTGGCGCAGTTGATATAGCACTCCCTCTCACCAAGGGGATCCGGGTTCGATTCCCAAAGGGCTCGGTCCCCAGATTTTTGCATGTGAGAATGGTGCCAGACAATGTCGCTGGTAGAGTATTTTCAGAATCTTATGCTTTCCCCACCCCTTCATTCCGGCGCTGCTCCAAACTAACATAACGTAAATCAATGCTGAAGACCTAGATGTTAAGTGCTGATGAAAACATTTTCACTTCACTCTCAAGTGGTCTTCATAGACTATGCAACATTTACAAGGTATCCTTAAAATGTAAAATAACGCTTCTTACTTATATCCCCATTTATTATAGTTATTCTAAAAATATATATAATTCTTCAGAAAACGCAGGGGCAGTCAAATGTAAGCTTTCAGTATCCTTCCAGCTAACTAGACCTTTAGCAGAACTGGATTTATTGTAAGGTTTAATTGAATTTTGCATTTATTTACCACTAGCACCTTTTTAGAACTCGTATAAACATGTACCTATCCGGCCTTAAACATCTGGGAGTTGGCGCCTTTAATAATAGAACCCAAAATTTCCCCATAAAAATAACCGCGAAATTACACCAGTTGCTAAAAAAGACTCACGCTGCCATCTCCTGAACTCATTTTGGTCAATTTTTTTTGAATACGCATTACTTCCTCCTCGATACTCATGATGATGTAGAAGTGTACAATATTTGTTATGAAAAACTTCACTACACGGCTTGAAAACACTTAGGTCCAAGTGCCATTAATACACAGGATTTACTTCGTGTCCATTATAAAAAATTATATTAAAATCGCAAGGAATTTTCTAAACACTACTTCTATCTGCCTCACAAAATTTCTTCAATTTTGTGGCACTCGCGCTTATTAATCTCCCTCCAACCCGCCGATGAAGATCTCGTTCAGTCGCCAAACCAAACACACTTCACAAAGTAAATTCACGCCATTGGACAAAAAATTAAACAAAAAAAATGATAATAAAACAAAAAACAATAGCCAGCCACCTCTCATCTAGGAATACTATACATTATAGACACAGACACTACATACGTATATAACGAAGAGGAATCCAAGCCGGAAACATAAGAAATATATAAGCGTAATTAACGAGCCGACTTTCCTCAGCGTCGAGGAATTTTTTCTCTGTAAGTTATAAAATAGGGTAAATATCAAGTTTAGCTACTCATGCGAAAACTAACAAAAATTGCAAAAATTTATTATTTGCGATTAAATTACATTAAATAATAACAGAAATTAGAGGTTTGTTTTACTCGGCCTTGACCTGGCGAACTCTTTGTGCTCTTGCAACTCTGGGGCACGAACAGGGGGTCTATTCACTAACTTTTAAGGTAACCGTAACTTGAGAGTTACGGCCAGTCACCTTAACATTTGCCGTAAATTTTCCCGGAGCGATTCAGTAAGCATTTTGCTTACCTTAACTTGAAAGTGAGCGACCGTAAGTTAACAGATGGGTTCTAGGGTGGTGTTAACTTACTGGCTTGCCGTAACTTGTTTACAAAT
>PNEQ01097241.1:6120-52020 GCA_003012365.1 Medauroidea extradentata | reverse complement strand
TATTTTCCATTTTTTTTAACCAATAAAAACACAGTAACGTTCAAAAATTTGAAATTAATATACAATATTGCAAATAAAACATATTGTAGAGTATTTGCCAGTTTTTCCCGGTATTTACCAGTTTTTCCCGGAACTTACCAGTTTTTCCCACTGGGATGGGAAAAATATGTTTTGGACGGGAAAAACCCAACCCTGCCTCCCACACAAGTGGGTTGGTGGTAGGGGGGGGGGGCAACCGCCAGCTCCGGGGTTACTGCACGTGGCTACTTAGTGCCTCTCCTTTCTCCCAAAAAACCAAAATCACCCTCTCCCACAATTTACATCCTCTCTTCCTCAACGGTAGGCAACAGCCCCCTCCCCTTGCACACGCCCAAGGAAAAAAGAGGAATTCCAAATACTTCCAACAACTTGTTTTCTTTTTTCTCCCTCCCAATCCGCCACGTAGAAAATCCCTTTGAACTTATGATTTTTTTTAAAAATTTTTCAGTTTCCTCCTCCCCCCCTGAAATTTCTATAACGCAACCTGCATAAAACAACCCCCCTGTTGGCACCCTTGCTTTATCGTTTTGTAATGTAAATCGACAAATGTCTTAATCAAATAAGTTTTCCGCCTAGGGTGAGTTTATTCTTTTACTTTATTACCTTTTGCGCCCTAGGGGTACATTGTTTTTATAACGTTCGTATTTAAAAATTTGTTTGCTTGTTTAATGTAGTGGTCCCAGCCATGTGGTTTCAACTCTTTGCTATGTAGAAGGAAAGGAAGCCTATCCAGTATTTTTGAGGAATTTGGCTTTTCTACATCTTCCGATCTAGAAGTAACATTATTTCTACTCGTCCTTTTACTATACCGTTATCGGTAGCCATGGGCGAGATGGAGAAGTAACATCTTTCGGCAGTGGCAAGGGTGTCCCTATGAAGGAGAGCCAGGAAAGTCCAGCCTGTGTGTGTGTATATATATATATATATATACTAGATGTGCACAACACTAGTTATTCAGATTTAAGACTTTTATTTAATATTCAATCACAACCTCTGCAAAATTAATTGAACCACGAAAATTGAAATTTGTTAAAATATTTACAGTTAAAATATAAGTTCTTTATTAATTTTTGGGAATCCCCTTGTTTAATTTATTTATTATGATATTCTTAAGCCATTTGTGCTTTTCTTGATTTGTTATTGTATTAATTAATTTACAATCACCAAATACTCATTGTGCAAAGATTTTATTGTTATTCTAATCAACTAATGAAGGTATTAAAAGAAAAAAAGAAATATTATTTGCTGAATTCTTATTCTAATTTTATTTACTAGACTTAAGTCTTTTCATAAACTTTAATATTCAAAGACTCTCATGCTCTTAAATTAAAATTAACTTTGGTATGGTCTCTTAAATTAATAATTTTAATGTGAAGTGTTGGGGAAAGGAGGCTCGGCCCTTTCTCTGACCTCTAATAAGGAGCACCGATCAACCTTTTTGTGTCCATGTTGGTGCTGTTTTCCCCTTTCTTTGCTTAGCTGGCCTAGGAGCGGTTTTGATCGGTTTACCCTATTGGTTTATGTTTCCTGAACCTCCTAGGTTGGTTGGTAAAGTTTGGGGGAATTCCACCATACAGTACAATAATAAGAGACAGTTTCTGCTGAGATTTGAATCTCATTCAGAAGGATTTACGCTAAACTTTGGGATTCAATATTTAGTGTTCGTGTCTCATTAAGGTGCAAATTGGATAAACGATAGTGTACTGAAATTAATATTTTGTGTCGGTATGCAGCTTTTATCATCTTCAACTAACCAACCAATCTGAAGGTGTGTGCTGAAAAATTTTTATAGTTGTGCTGCCATCACAATAGCATGACTGACGTGACTCTAAAAATTCATGTCATAGTGTTCAATAGTTCTGTTGCCTCCACACGTTACCTTTCGTAGTACAGCCATTAGTTTTTATATTTTATTATTATTTTAGTTTTTTAATGGACTATATTTTCAGTACCCACTGGCTTTTCACATGCGAGTACCATTACATTTACTTAATAGTGAACTGGTGTTTTGCCCTCAGTATGTACTGGGGTGCTCTTTAAACTGTTTGAACCCAAATGCTTGGTTTCACCGTGTTATGGAATGGGACTCTGTTTGGAAGCGTGCGAGGATGCTTTGCCACTCGTCGGAACACTTCGGCTAACTTCGGCATTTTTCGGCTCCCTCCCCTCCCCTTCCCCGTTGCCTAGGCCGGCCGTCTAGCTCTCGAGCTCAGTCGGATCCTGGTCGCTCGCCTGTGCACTGTTCTTCCGTTTGCGCTCGTTGGGGCCTCGTCGGCTGTTCTTCGATTACGTTGGTAAGTTAGTATTTTCATCGGGTTCGTTGAAGTTTGTGCTTGGGCCTTCTGCCGCGCGTTTTCTCTATTACTGTAGATATGTATCGGGAGCCGACGGGGCACCGACGAGTTATTTATACTATTTAACCTATGTGTGCATTAGCCTTTTTGATTGCCCCTTTTGCTTTTTTTTTTTTTTTTTTTTTTTTTTTTTTTTTTTTTTTTTTTTTTTTTTTTTTTTTTTTTTTTTTTTTTTTTTTTTTTTTTTTTTTTTTTTTTTTTTTTTTTTTTTTTTCAATTAAACTTAATGGCCCTTCAGGCACTTTTTTCTATGGAGCATTTGTTATTTGTTAAAAGGAACACCAAATTGTATAAAAGCCTCAATTAAATAAACCCTGTTGTGTAACTGAATTTTCGCTCTTGTATTTCTCTTAAATGCTAGCATGTTGTTCCACTCTGTATTCGAACCCGTTGTTTTGTGTACCCTGTTGGTACAATAGGTTATGACTCTCTTATTATTGACTGAGATCTCTTTTAAAATAAATACAGAATTTACTACCAACCTACTAGTTTCACTAACATTTAATTTAAAAAATTGAAATTTCCGTTCCAGCTTTGTTACTTTTGCAATGCAAACAAAATAGAAATACTTTATATATGGAATGTGCATCACACACACAAATTTTGTTGTGCTGGCGTCATAGAAATTTTGATGCTGATTGGATGACAAGTTATTTTGTTCACATTGTGTCTGTCATGGTATTGTGATTGTAGCATTGGTCTGTAATGTCACACAAGTTCAATGAGGAATTTTCTAACCTCTTATATTTATTGGAATTAATAAAATAAACTATGGTTTAATGGTAGCTAAGCTGAGGTACTAAAGGTTCTTGTTCTTAAAAATTATAGAACATAAATTTATTGTGATTTTGTGGAATAACTTTTAACATTTTTACCCTTTGCTTATTGTTGCATTTTTTTGTTTGTTCAATACAAATTTTGCTATAAATTTTGAACTAAACTACTCTGAGGTAGACACTTGAAACTTTGAAAATAGCTCAGAACTGGATGACAATACAATATTTAATTTCTTTCTTGTCTGTTTTGTACAATTTTTGCTTGTTTACAGTTTATATTAAAACTTTACTTACACTAGGCAGAAATGCAGAAAATGATTATTTAAGTAAATATTTCTTTTAAATATATAACATTTTTACAACAGCATTTCATTCATGTGTGATAAAAATTATTGATGTAATGTATGTACTTGTAAAGTTTAAAACAATAAACTGAAGTGCATGCTATAGATAATATACTCTTCCCTCACTTAGCCGACTCTGTTTTAGCAGAATCTTTGGTAAACAAAACCGTTATTTCTGCATATTATTTGGGAACAGGTAGAGTGATATGTGTGGGCAGCGAATGGCAACTGGCAGCAGTGTGTGGACACAAGCACCTGGGTCATGTTAAATTTCTTACTCTTCAGAAATTCTCGGGGACATTCGTTCATTCTAAGCAATTTTGCTAGGCATCTCGCCCCATGGGTTTCAATCCCCAAAGACAGACTAATGCTACTGGGTATTACCAGTGAATGGGTAGGTCCGGATGCTGGACTTAATGGGCAGCAAACTATTCCTCTCATTCCCTTCCCATCTGAAACATGAGGAAGTTATGGCCTAGTGCCGTTCCAATGCTGTCTCGCATGTAATGAAAGTTTCAGTGCACTTCATAATGAATGAGGGGTGTAGCTCACCCAAGGGTAATTTTGAATGTTAACTATTCTATGTATTGTGTCTTACTATCTGCAACAAGGGCAAATTTGTCTTCTAGTTCTAGAAATAAAGCAAAAAGATTGTATAGTCCATAAAAGATAAAAGTGGAAATTTTAAAATAGCTGGATGCTGGTGATTCGTTATTCCACTGTGTTTGTGTTAACATAATTGTTAAAACTACTGTGCATGACATAACAAAACAATAAATATTAATTTTGCAAAATTTATGCTGTTAGCCATTTAAGAAAAGCTATGGAAATTTAACTATTTTATTGAGTAAATGTGCAGAACTGGATTACTTTGTAATGAAGTGGCTTGTGCAGTGCTGTAGGAAGACAATTTCTGGTTCGTTGTCAATAGAACAAGCTAAAATGTTTCACGCTGAACTTCATCTGCGATTCACGTGTGGCAACACCATAACAGTTCAGCTTTCAAACTGAAAGAAGAATTGGTTTATGCAGAAACCAAAGTAGCAGAAACTGATCATCTGCGACTTCACAAAGTTTGTTCCTGAAGAATAACTTTCTCCAGAAAAAATGTACAATGTAGATGAAAATACACTACACTGTACTGGTGTTGCGTGCCATAGTTAATTCTGTGCACAGCTGAATGAAAGATTGTAAAGATTGCATCACTGTGCTAAGGTTTCCAAATGGGACTGTAATATACAAAACTAAGTTAGTGGTTGATCATCCAAGAGCACGTACGGATGTCAAGGTCATACTCTTTGAATATAGAGCCAGCAAAATGGCCTGGCACAGCTGACTTTATTAAAGAGTGGTTCAATAGCTTCTTTCCGCAGCTTCATAAAAACTGCATTGATACTGGTTTGGATTGGAAATGCAAGAATGTGCTTTTCTTGTACAGTTGGTAAGCACATCCCGTAGCAGAAACACTTGATGAAGAAAATGTTTGTGTTGTGTTTCTGCCACCTAATTGTACCCTATAGTTTCAGTTACGGGATCAAGGACTCTTGTGTCTGTAGTATTGCAAGGAATTTGTGCAGTTTTTTGTCCAGTTTAAAATGGTGGGAAATCTGTAGCAGAAGTCGAGAAAAATATAATTTATGTAGATGTGATTTGGTCACTTTCATGAGCTTGGGACATCATTAACGATTTAGTTTTGTGCCCGTCCAAGGCACTAGTTAACCAGACTACGATCTATCAGACCAACATCCGATAGCCTGGTCTAATCGGGCTAATCCCGGGGTGTGCATAGGTAATACAATTCCAAGGGAGTACACAAAGAGGCACAGACAAACACACACATTAAATACAAGTGGGAATGACAACATCTACTAGAAACAAACGTAATCGTGACATGGTTTCTACATATGTATTTGACTCAATGTGCACTAATGACAAACATTACAAATTACACATAATCGTTATAAAAACAAGCAAAATGGGCTCGAAGCCCTTAACAAATAAATGAGGGCTCGTAAGCCTTATCCAAAAATACCGGGAGTGGTACACTATGGATTAAATGGAAAATTCAACGCCTCGACTCTCATTTCTCGCCCATCACATCAACGTCCGCTCTGCCAATTAGAATAATAGGAGGGTGAAGAAGGAAGCAAAAACTAAACACACACTGAAATATTAAGTGAATTACCTAACCGTAACACGGAAGTACGACCCTAAAGTAAACACTTACCAAAACAAAACGATCGGGTGGGCGTTGAGGTGTTGGCGAGAGAGGACCACCTACTCCTCGAAGCGCTGGGGAAAGAGTGACGAGCACAAGTCGGCCAGGCGCTAAGGCAGGAGCGGGGAATAAGGGAGGGAAGGCCGGCCAAAGGTGGGGACACGAAGACAAACTAAGACACCCGAGCTCCGACGAAGCGGCGAGGCATGCGCACTACACAGTTCCAGACGTCACAGAGCGAGACAGTCGGCTGACGTCACAGCCTTGGCGTAGGAATCAAACAAGTCCAGAGGCACACAGTGGCAGAAACCTGAGATCAGTCCCTAATGCTTCAAGGAAGGTGCTGTCCCAGCACAGTTTTGCACAAGGCCTCTCATTAACTGTTTGTAACCTTGGTGGCCAGTAATGTGACAGTATAATGAAAGAAGCAAAATTGAAGTTTTTGTAGGTGTTTAAAACAAATCGGTGAAAAAAACATTGTTGCAGTATGCAAAGAGTGTCATCAATCCTGAAGTAAATGACTTAAGCCTACTTGAAGAAAATGTTATAGAGTGGCCTTGTGTTGACTTTGATGATTCTGTCCATAATTTCACTGCTTAACGGGCCTTGGTCCCTTACAGTTTTGGGAAAATCCACGTGATGGCGCCACAGGTACTATCCTCTAGTCCATATCTCTGTCTCCCTCCCGTGTTTCCGCTCTTGCTCAGTTATGAGAGGAATTCCATAGCGCGATAAGATCTCCAGCAGTGCACTACTCCGTCCTAACGACCTAGTGCGTCTGGTGACTGCTGCAGTGTTGCCAACCCTAAGAAGACATTAGCGCATTCTTGGAGGGCAGGAGGTTATTCGCTTCCTTTCCTCAGCTAGGACGGGATCAAGGTTTGGCCGGGATAGCGATGGCTTTACTTTGCGGAACTCTTTCACGTAGACGGCTAACGATTGATATTCATACTTGCATGGGATCTATCAAGATCATTTACTTAATGTTCATTGCAACCTTCAGTAATGAAAAGCTCATTAAAAGTTAGAAAGTGATACCTGGAATCGTACCTCTTGTAAGCCAACCATAGTTCGGCGAAATATTTCACCTGGTTGTGCTATCTTTGCTTCCCGTTTTTCCATTTTCTTTACTTCTACCATGTGTTTTTCTGTTATAATACAGTTAAATTTTACTATGAAATAGTCAGCGAATAAACTGATGGAGAGTGGTTGTGCTTTGTGTTTAAGGTTTTATGTAATTCCATTCGAAAGATTAATTAATTGGTCTAGGGCCTGCCTGAAGTACAAAATTTTCGTATATTTTTGCATAACTTGGAAGTTTTGCCAAATACATTAAGAATATGTACAGAAACACGAACGTATCTCAAACAAAAATACAAACAATGTAAAGATACCCACACAGTCAATAAATTATAAACGCAAATTTAATTTAAAATAGTTCATTTATAGTGAACTTCGTATTTTAGGATTAGGTGTACAAGTCACAGGATGGTCTCAGTTTTGTCTAGCAAACGTTTCAATGAACTGCTCATGAAAATAAAATATTAAAGCATTCTAAATAATGGGATATTTGAATTGTGTTCTTAAATGTAATGTGACGCCGTTAGTAAGAGTTTTGCTCAGTTAAAACAAATAATGAGATAGGCATTCAATGATTCAATAATACAATATGTTACTGGTCAATAAGCGTTTTAAAAAACAGATTGGAAAGTGTTTAGTTACTGAAATGCATATAAATCACACTTCAGCAATATATTTCTATAACCTGAATACCAGTTTATGCAAATGCCGTATTTTAAGTAGAATAAATTTCGGCGATGATTTACATTGGCGCAAGCCATTTCACATTTTATTTGCTGAAATGTTGGCACATTAGATAGGTAATTGCTATATTACGATAGTTAATTACAATACACACGCAATACATAAAACATGGCTACCAAATAAGACAATGCTCACAGTGTTTCAGACAAAGTAGAGTGTGTGAATGTGTCACTCGGGCGAGCTATCAGCGAGAAGACTGCACGCCGGTTTAGCGGCGTGTGTTTACGCCCGCTATACAGTGACGCGGATACGTAATAAGGAAGCCATCACGCAAAGCACTCAGTTTTTATTTTACAGTGAAACGTAAACGTACGCGCGCATGTATACAGATTCACGTAAGTACTTTGGTCAACTCTCATCTCTTCCGTCTCCGTGCTTCCGTGTAGCCAAAAAGGAAGGATTGTATTTTCTTCGCTACCATCTTGGTTTTGAAACTTTTGAACACTTGGCGTTTTGGCGGTTAAAATCATCAACATAATCACGTTGCTCAAAATTCATTATGATAATTTTTATGTTTATAAATGCAGACAAATGGTGCCATGAGCAGAACAGTTTTAAAATTAAGTCAGGTAACGTATCATACGTTGGTGCTACAATAAGAAGTTTAGTATACTTTAAAAAGTATATTATTTACAACTGTTTAATTTTTATGTGCCTGAACACTTGTGTACGGTTTATCTATGCTATTTACAAAATATTTAAACATAATTTGACAACATTAAAATTAAATGCGAGAGAAAATTATATTATTTTATTACGTTATAAACTTGTACGTATCCGTGCATTGTAGAATTAATATTATTATTTTGATCCATCGGCTCGTTCCGCGTACGTTTTCTTACGTAACCGTGACCGCGTACGTTTTCTTACGTAACCGTGACCGCGTTTGTCATCGTAGAACCGGCCTTAGAGGCTAGGATGTGGCGCAATGCGCGTGCTCTGTCGCCCTAGGCACTCCCGTCATTGTAGGCCTCATGCGGGCAAAATATACGTCGGAAATGGGTCCAGTATAAACAAAAGTGTCAGCAATCTCAATATGTCAGCAATATCCATATAAACTCGCAATAGTTAAATGAATTGCGTAATTCAAACATTTTGACTGAATAGTTTTCAGAAAGGACATTGCATTTTTACTTACCATACAAAATAAGTAATCAGGCCTGCGGTGGCTGAGCGGACATCAAAGTGATTAGGGTTTGATTCCCGGTGGGGTTGACGCCGTAAGGCCGGATTCGTCGTGGAACTGGGCTGACTACTCGTCTCGTAATTACAAACCGGTCGAGAAGCCGCCGCTTGGAGCGTGTAGGTCTGGGTCTTCCAACGCATGGTAAAATAATACAAACAAGTGCTCAGAAATATTAAATATTAGAAATTAGTTTTGAAAACTGCCTGACAATATAATCATAACCTTAAAATAGCTGTAAATTATTAACTAAAACACAATTAATTGATTCCGTCGTGTTTTCAATATTGTATCGCAATCGGAGCTCTAAAATATTAAAAACGCTCGGCGAAGCATATTTTCAACACTTAAAATCGATAATGCAGATGATGCAAAACCTTGTATGTCAATTTTTGCCAGTATTTACATTTTTACACATTGTTCCTCGGCAGTAACAAGAATGTCCAATAAATTAGTTTTTTTTTTCAAAGCACATTTTATTGTAGTGATGCAAACTAAAGGGCTGTAAAATTCCTTCCACGCCAGTAAGATTTCATCTCCAGTATATCCGCCCATCTGAGCTCTTTACAATTGTGACATACAAGGTTTTGCATCTTCACCATCGTAATATTTTACATTGAACAAGGAAACACGAAATAACATAAAGTTGCAATGCAAATGGTTTGCGCGAAAAGATTTCTAAAATTTGTTCCTGCATGTTTTCATTTAGTTGCCACACACATTATTTTGCAAGACTTATACATACTATATCGCCAGCAGTGCATTTTATATCTGTTATTACTGAAAATTGACAAAAGTTTAAAAATATAATAAAAAATCCAATCGGACACCACAACCCTGAATTTACTCTGTTCCTTATATAAATGTTTAGAGGTACAAATAAATTATAGTGTAATGACCTTACCTCTCATCCACTTTTTTAACACTTTACTCCCAAACTATTTGATGTGATTCTTTGC
This sequence comes from Medauroidea extradentata, assembly GCA_003012365.1. Lineage (NCBI taxonomy): Eukaryota > Metazoa > Arthropoda > Insecta > Phasmatodea > Phasmatidae > Medauroidea > Medauroidea extradentata. The sequence continues at coordinate 42,323 of PNEQ01097241.1, read as the reverse complement.
ATTATTAAATTGTAATGCACTTACACCTTTGAATATATTTACCAGGCTTTAAATAATATTTTTAACAAACTATGTAGCCGCCGGACAAGTTGTGTTTGTCACATTACCTGAACTGTTGAACTTCAGGCGATGACCCTGTGATTTTAAGAAAATTTGGTGCAGAGCTCGAAGTAGAATTCTTAGATAATTTCTTACAAAATTAGGTACTATATTTTGAGATAATGACTTTGTGGAAAGCCATATTTTGCTTTGGTGGACAGCTTGGAACGTCACCATTTACAGCAGTAACAATGCAGTATTTTATAATTTTCATTTGAAGAGAAATTAGTAACGAGTTTCGAAGTTACCCAGGCCAGTGCAAAGTAACCTCACTCTACGGTATTTTTAACGCGCATGAGGATTGAAAGTACACAACAACCCTCTGAAATATATTTTCAGAATATCATCTGTTTCCAACCCATTGCTACAATGCTCACCAACCAATTATACAGACCCCTTAAATTTAAATTACTACCAAATTTAATTGCAGTAAAATTTCCTTTGTGTTGTAACATTGCATTAATTTTTTCACTATCATATTTCAATACAACTACTAATATAACAGAAGCACACTAACGATAACTATTAACAACTGTATGCCAAATTGGAAAAAAATTGTTTTTTTTTTTTTACAAAAATTATTGAACCAACTAGCATAGAACTCTTTTCATATAAGGCAAAGCTAATTACAGCGTACGTGGAGAGAAAATGTTCCTGAACTGATGCTTATAAGCACTAATTATACTGTACAGGATTATACGGTAACCTGCAAGCTATCATCTTGCAATAGTTGAAATACAAAGACCAGTCCACACGAAACAAAACAATTAACTAAGAAAGTTTACACAATAGTTTTAGCAAAAAAATTATGTGAATAATGGTACAGTATCTTCTTTAGAATAAAATATCAACAAAATTAAAAAAGAATCTTATTCACAGCTTTTAAACGTACACTTGTCTACAATGTCATATCTGAAATTTAGGACTACTCATGTCATATTTAGCAATAAGTCATATTACTTAGCTTTACTACAAATACTGAAGGTTTTGTAGACTGTGTGAATATATGTACTTAGAATAATTTTTTCCAGGTAAAATATCATTTGTAATTGTGAAAATTATTTTGCCACACCTAATAGCTTACATATTCCCAGCAGTGTCCTGACATTATTACTTCAGAATGTATGTCTATGCAACAAGTTGACGTTTCAGAATGAATATTTGTCATAACGTACCTACTAATTATATACCTTTCACAACTACCTCTGTTGTAATATAAATCCATTAAGAACTAAGAGAGGCTGACCATACTATGTACATACATTTAAGTTTATCAGGTGTGACATGTTTCCGCCACTCGTATAATCCATGTTTAATGAACACTTATCAGTAAGCTCGAACGGCAAGAATGGCTTCAGGAAAACATATGAACACTTGAAATCTTAACACACTCATTTTACTTGGTTAATATGTGAAGCCTACATACACAAACTTCATTCACATATTTTCCAAATTTACAAATACATGTATAAATTGCAACCACATAAAATGGTGAGTACAGACAACGCTGTATACAAAATACAGCACAGTCGCTATGTTATGTTCAGAAGCTTATACTGATATCTTTCGTTTCTTCGTGACTTTCGAGCTATCAGCCACGTTAGGTGGATCTCGGACTCTCATGCCTCTGGGTATGCGAGGGTCAGCTAACTCTGGTAACATGCACTGCATGAAGAATTGCTTCAACTTAGGAAGCATGACATTCTGCCATAAAAGTTCGTCCTTTTTTATAAGAGTCATTTTAATGGCTATGGCAATTATTATCTAATATATACATTGGGATAAACACTCATAGAATTTGTGCATGTGCCATGCCTACGAAAACAATAATTTATCAACTCTAAAAATGTTAAAAGTGATAATAAACGCCTTTACTCATGCAAACTCATATGCTTTCAGGCATTGTTTGTGTAAAACAGTTGATTTCTCCCATGATTTACTGTGTTGATGTTCCGGGCCAAGGGGTCCATTACGACGGAGTCCGTTTTTCTCTCGCAAAATCATGATTTTATCATAAAGGTATATAAAATCCTCCAGTTACACATAAAGAAATACAGAAATGATCACCGTATGAATCTCAACATGTATATACTACATATTAAAAACAGGAATGTAAGTGGAAAACTGAAGTTGCTTTTAAGTTTTAAAAAAAAAAGTACACCGATTTGTAGTGGACAGAGGACTCGCCTTTCACCTAGGAAACAAGGGCTCGAACCCGATGGAATCAACCCAATTTTTGCTGTGTTTTACTGTTGGTCATTAGGTTTTTTTCCGGAGTACTGTAGTTACGCACACTCCCACTAAATCTCGTAATTACTTAATATTCATTTTAATTCATCCTTATCGGCGTTTAGTAAAAACTCGTTTGATTTGTTAGTTAACTGAAACAAATAATTTACTTTCTTCGTCTCCTCATGAACTTCTTGAACGATTTCCTCAGACGCGACTGGTGTAACCTCTTCTATTTCTTTTGGAACCAGTCATTTTGTCGTGATAATCGTCGAGCAGCATAAGATCTCTTCATAGCCTTTGAAAGTTTGTTCCTTTTAGTTTTAATATAACGTCTGCCATTCTTTAATTTCTGTGGTGCCATCACACAAAAACTTGTATTGTTTAGTGTAAAATTACATTTTACGTTGTACAACACAATGGCAAATTTTTGCACTAGAACAAGGAACATAGTATTACCTAACAATCACGACCGACCACTGACAACAACACAGCACTGATTCACAGAGCATCTCATTTGAGGGCAGAAACGACCAGGGCAAGGTTAGGCAGGTAGAAATACCCATCGCGAGTGTAGATGATGTTTGGCAACCCTGAAATTACGAGCTCGCTCTTCCAGCTGGATTCCCAGAAGAGGCAGGGCACACCTGCCAGACACTCCCAGACTTCCTGCCGCCACGTGCGTGGCGGGTTGCATTCGAGATATTCTGGAATTCCAGGCGCCGAGGAAACATACTCTTCTTGTAATAGCTTTTCGGTTTAAATAATATGAAAAGTGCCATTTTTATAACTTGTTTTGAAAGTCCATGGATGAAACTACTTCGTGATTGTACTCATTTTATATTTTCATGATTTATTTATGCTTTTACGTGTATACGAAAAAGACCATATTTAGCATAATGCACATTTAATACAAAAATTTTTTCAACAATTTTAAATACTTTCAATTGATAGCTTACATAGTGTACTATTGTTATCTAAAAATTACCAATATATCTCTTCTGGTTCTCCAGAAACCTATGGCACGAAATGTCGAAAATCGTAACTTTGAGAACCTATAACGCTGAAACTAGAAGTTTTAGAAGTTCATCTTTTTGGCACAAAAGCTAGTCTATAGGATACCTGTATGTAGGGATAATAATTAGCTATAAAATTTTTCGGGTCCAACAGCCTTAAGAAATTATTTAAGTGGTCACAGGTGCAGAAAAGAACTAAGAAGATGACAGCAATGATGATGATGACAAACCACCTGCAAAAACCTCGCAGGATAAATGTCCACGTAATGTAAGTTTGGTAAAATTTTACAGCTATTTACAGGCAATAATTTTTATTATTTTGTAATTTGTAGCACAATGCAAGAAAAACTTTGCAGTATAAATAGTGAGATGGACATTTCCGGCTCATTGTAGGGCTAAAAATTTCTAGCATTTTGGCACATATAAAAAATATTTTAACTATTGTCCACAAGTTGCTGTCAAATTTTACCAAACTTACATGAAATACAGTATGATAGCTGGCATGCAACAGCACAGCTATTGTATCTATCATCATATTGTGTCTCTATAGATGATACGAAAGCAATTGATAAGTGAGAAGCCAAACTTGAAACAACAGTGCCTAATGGATATGTTTATAAAAAATACCAGCCTCTATGACTACGAGCACTGAAGTGAAAGTCACAATAGCTGGCACAAGTGGTACGCATGTACTCCACATCACGTACTCAGACACTGTTGTCAAGTCAATTTATCTCCTTGTAAAAACAAAATTTATTTTGTGTTGTGATAGGGTAATGATGTATGTAATCAAAATTATAACTTACATGTTACATGTTAGTTGCAATGCTTTTCGCTGAGAGACCGTAGTCAATGGTGTTGAAACTTTTTACGTGCAAAGCGGTCGCACCTTGTATGTGTCAGTGACCTACATTTGAAGAGCGGCTGTGGCAAGAAAGGGGAATGATGGGAGGCAAGGAAGTTTGAACAGCTGGCTGTGGAGTGCTGGCATGCACTGCAATTTGAGGCGGGTAAGCGATGTGGCCAGATGGTTGTGGTGAGCCATTTAAATGTATTCGCTGAGTTTCTCATATGAGTACAGTACTACATATTTTAAATGGTCAGTAATATGTAAATACAGTGTAAAATAAAATTCATTGAGCAGTGTTTCCTGTAGGTGTAAAATACATATTAACTTTTGTACGTTTAAGTCCATTCTAAAACATGCAAAGCCCTGTATTAAAATATTTAATAATTACTCAAATAATTATTTGATGTGCAGTTTCATTCCATATCTCTGCTTGTATTAGTTAAAAAAATTTTACTATTATTACCATACATATAATACAGTGATTTAGAATATTAATATGTACTGCATTTATTACTTTGACAGGTGATGTTTTGTAACCATTTAGATAGAGTAAGAGAGATAATTTGCAGTGCAAAACATTCTGTTTAACACGGTCATTGGATCAGTGTTTTGAGAGCCCACATACTTTTCCATTACTCTTCTCTACATTTATAGGAGTTTGTGTGTCAGTCTTAAAGAAAAACAACAGTTGATAATTTCCTTCAATTAAGTTTGCTGGCCTCTCACTATACACTAGCATCTAAACATAACTGTATCAATTTACAAAAGTCAAATTTATACCACAACTACAGTCAGATTACATATTTACATTTATTTCTCTGCAGGTTCCACTCAGTTTCTCTTTAACCTCATCCACAAACAATTTTAAAAGTGACACAGGTATGTGAATATTTTCAACCTGGTTACAGTTTCTTGCCAACTCTGACATCACAGTTTGTAACTTGCTACCACTAACATTGCTTGCTGCTCCACGTACACACTCACTGGCTGTTCATACTCTTAGCTTTCAAATTGCAGAACTTTATCCATAACTGAAATCTTTTGTTCAGGGATTAGTTCCCTTTGAATTTGCAAGGCTCTTTTTGAGCCCTCTTCCAGCAGTAAGGTGTTTCTTAAATATTGTGAAAGTAAACAGCTCCTTATCTTCGTTAAAAATTTTACATCCTTTGAGGTGGGTGAAACTCCTGCCACCAGCACAAAGGGCTCTGTTTACATCAGCATCATATTCTAGGATCTACCCACATTCTAGTTAGCCAAGAGTCTTTGTCACCAATTATCTGAATGTGTCTCGTCACTGCCAAAGAGCCACTGCAGTATCAGCTTATGAATATTTGCTAGGAACAGCAGACAAGGTCAGCGCATCCAGAGGTGGGTGTGGGGTGAGGAGCCTTAGCAAGAATAGTATCAGCAGCTGTACTGCCAGGCAAGCTTGGTAGCAATAATTTACTGTGGCGTGTCATAATATTCCTTTGTTTATTCTGAAGTATCATGATAAAGCAATGTAACATCAATATTCTTTTAATATTTATGTGGTGTTTGTGTGTATAATTATGAATAGAAGAGTGTTTTATCTTAAAGGGCTTGTTAAAGAGTTTTTTTTCAGACTGGTGATAATAACTGAAGTATTTTTTAACCAAAAGCTTTGAAAAAATTTAAACAAGGTGCAGTCACATGATGCACAATACTGTGGATGCGTTTTGATAAATATGTACCATTCGTCAGCTAAAAAATAGTTTGCTTAATTTTTGCTTTTTTTCACTACAAAAAAACATGGTCATAAAATCTAAATAACAGTTCAGTACATTTCTACAAAAAAATTCCGCTACAAATTATAACATAAGTGTCAAAACTGTGGAGTGTAATTTTAATATGAGTATTAGGTAGCAATAAAAATATATTTTGGAAATCACTGCAAAACTCTGTAACAAGACCTTAAGTGGTCTAGATAATGTTGCTTGACAGTTTTTAAGGTATTACATTTTTTTTTTAAGATCCTTGTATGTTGGTACTGTAGTTCAATATATTGTTTTAGTATTGTTTAAGACTGGCAACCTCTTTTGTCCCATGAAGTGGGAGTGTAGAGGTTTGCACAACAATCCAGATTTCAGGCAGTTTGTTGTCACACAGCTGTGGAACAAAATCTATTGTGCAGTAGAACTGTTCCCACCAATAACATTTTTCTGGTTGTAAGGCTACCCTTGTTTGGTCCCCTGAAACTAATAGGAAACTGCCCCCTTAAGATAATATTTTCTGATTTATAATGTAGACATCTTTTAGGTCTGTTCAGAAACATTTTAATAGTGCGCCGTGTGCGTATGGTAGGTTAATGAATTATTTAAAATAGCCATTAATCGTTAAACCAAAACAACAGTCCCTGGCAAATAAACACAAAAAATGCCCACCAATAAAAACATAGAAGAAAACAGAAGGTGGCACAGTAACAAACACACAAAACCAGAGGAAGCTGTTGTAAACAAACAATATCAAAGTGGAAGCAATGCACGATTAAATAAATGCTGGGCTACCATACGCAACAGGCAAAGAAAAATAATTATTTAAATAAATTAAATAGGCTCACTTGCCATAGTAAACAATACACACCAGAGGAAATTATGAAAATATATTAAATGAGAACTCTGAAATTTGTGGTTGCTCAAAATGATTATTTAATTTTTACTGCAATATTAAATATATATATATATATATATTTTTTTTTTTTTTTTTAATAAAATTTACATTATTGACATCAATGAACAGTCCATTAGTACTGAAATTGTACTGAAATTATAAAAAGCCCAAATCTTGCAGGCACAGTTAAATGAAAATAGTGAATTGATTATACAATTATTATTTTTCTTAAATTCACAATAAAATTATCAAAATGATAAATGCCCATTCTAAAGGCTAAATAATTACTGTACGTCCGAATCAATGACATAATAAATTAATAAAAAAAATTTACAAGTAAATTGGATGCATCCGTTAGGCCTTATAAAATTTTAAATTGTTATCAAATTCAAATTAATTATTAAAAAAAAACATACAAATATTACATTAAAAAAAAGATGTGTGACAGCTGTTAATTTATAGATTAAAATATACAAATTTAACTATGGCTTATCTGTTTAAAGTCTCGCAGTAGAAGAGTACAGCACGCTGGGGTAGCTTCATGTTTCCCAGTTACAGTGGCAAAACAAAGAAGACGAAAAGGCGAAGAAAATGCCCCAAAATGGTCCAGAAAGACTGGACTTCTGTAGTAGAGACTACAGGTCAGCTCGTAAATAGTCCAGCTTGTGAATAGGCCTAGACGCGAATTGGCAGGGACGTGAATATTCCAAGACGAGAATCATCCAGGTTGAGAATCGGCCTGGACGCGAACCCTCACTACACAGAAATTATCAAAATATTATAGAAGATGAAAAATTTAAATAGAACACAAAACCTCTCGTAGGAAAATTACTCACCAGACGAGGGCGAAGATAATCACTTAACAAAATTATAGATGAAACAACCACGATAAAATATATAAAAAAAAAGTGTAACACTACAATTTTTCTACAATATCAAAATATAAATTTTGCTACATTATAAAAACGGTTAAATAGTGGCAACTCAAGTGCCAAGATCTGCCAAAAAGGCAGGAACACCAAACACACTCATCTTGACGATACTGTGGTTTACGGCAAAGTATTAAGAAAATTAACGGAAGAAGCTGCAGAAACGTTGAACAAAAGAGCATCGAAAATGGTTAGCAACAGTACCAACATCGGCAAAGTGCGCATTGAAGCACAGTAGCATGAGACGATCACGTGAACAGAATCGCTAAACTGCATCGAAATCACGCGGTGAAATACAGAAATCACGCACTGCAACGGCAGCAGCACGTGGCATGCAGGCGGAGGTACGACAGAACAACTGACAGAGGAGTGTAAATCTCAGCAGCTACTGTCCTGCTAAAAAAAAAACACTGTAGCGCGACTAGAGTCGGCTCGAAGTAATGTAGCAAGAAAAAATAGCTGTAATTGAAAGTGAACTTTCTGAAATATCGTTAATAAAATTAAATTCCTCAAAAACACTTATTATTGTTAATATAATATTAAACAATTTAATAACAACACAAAAAAATTATAAATTTGCCTGAATTTAAGAAACATAAATGAAAAAAAATTAATATGTATATTATTTAAGTCGTGTCGTATTTGATACGGCACAATAGGATTCTACTGTAATAAGGGCGTGTCTAAAAAATTACTAGGCAAACTTAATTTGGTTTTTGTTAGTCTAAAAATAATTTCAAATTTGGCATACAATAAAAGTTATTATAACCTTGGGCGCACATATTTTGATGAGAAGTAACAGGCTTCCATTATATGAAAGTACCTGAGTAGTTTACGTAATATATAAGTAGTGCCAGATACTGGTCATTTTATTATATAGGATGTTGCAAAATTCCATGTAGTTTAACAGATATGCTATTCAAATTTTTTGTAGAACTAATTGGTAAACCTCTGCTAAGTGAGCATATACTTAAAATTTTTACACACTGTTCCAGCAAAATTTGTTTATCAGAAATAATTTGCCGGGTACAGAACTTAAGTATGTACATGAAAATTTATGCGTAGTGACAGTTGTTTTTTTTTTTTTAATGATTTGTTCCAATACCTCATGTGGACATCTGCTGCATGGTTTAGGCAGCATGTAGTTCTCTCTTACTTGACTGTGCCGACCAGAATGTCAATACTTTTTTGATTTGCGGATGTGATCTCAAGACACTGAGAGTCAAGAACACCTAATCACTGACCATGAAGAAATGTGTTTGTGGTTGTGTGACTAATAAAATAAAGGTTGTTGGCTCACATGGTGAAGATAATCAAAAATAGATTTCTGAAGAATGGTTAGAATTGTCAGTGGTCTGTAAATAGTACAAAAAATTTTAATAAAATTTTTTGGTCCATCATGTGGTAACCATTTCCAAGAACACGAGCACCTGTCTAATAAATGCTGAAAAATCTTTTCATGGAGGAAAACCTTCATGTTAATTATGCCTGGTAAATTACGTCTTGATTATTACTCTTGTGATAGATAGTACATCTCATTGGAAATATGTTTGCTACTCCTTTTATTACAGTTACAATGTGAACAGTTGTTTTGGCCAGGAAAAGTTCTAGGAAACACAATTTTTTATTAGTTGCTTCTATGGAGTAAAAGGAAACAACATGCAAGAGGAAAGAATGGCTAGTTAAAGACCAGTAGACAAGTTTATAATTGTTACTTTTTCTGTAAGTTTTTAACAATAAATCTGCTTTCAGAGTATCATACTTAAATTATTGTTTCAATTAGCTTTCATTTAAAACTAATTTGTGCAAAGTTCAAATTCGTATTGGATTACAGTGCCACAGGTATTTACAGCCTAATCTTGCAAGAAATTTGAAATTTATTGTATTTTTGGGGCTATGTAAAGAAAAGGTGACCATTACAAAGTTTCAGTTAATTTCTACATAAACTATTCATGAATATGCACCCATTTTTGACAGTTTAAAAGTTTCATTTACAAAGTTAAGACTGACAGAAGTATTTTCATAAAATCATATGCAAACTGATTTTGCGTCCGAGTGAAGGCAAAACCGCTTTAGCATCACAGGAAACATGCTAACAAAGTGGCAAAGTTTGCTTGATCATAGAGAATCTTTGGAAAACTGTTAAGTTGGTGCACTAGTTTTGGTATAGGATATAACATAGTTACATGCAGGAAAATATTGATGTTATTTAAACCCTTTAAAAAAAGAAATTTTTGTAAGACTTTTCATTGAGTGACAAATGTAATGTTCACATGAAAATTTAGTATCAAGTGTTCTTAGAAAAATAATTTTTGTTCCTGATATAGCTGTGTGACAAACTTTAATTGAATACTGTGTGCATTTTTACGCAAATTTTTACAAATGCATAAAATGGTTACTATGAATTGGTAAATGAGTTAGTATGAAACATTTACTAATGAGTAAATTCCATTATAACTGAAAAATAATTTTTTAAGTAACGGGTACAGCTGTTTTAGGTCAATTGAAACTGGATTCATTCAGAAATTAAAATTCTGCAACTAGTATTCAGGAATTTAGTATTACGATCTAAATGAAAACTGCACAGCAATACTGATTTTGTGTGTTCATATATTTTCCAAACTACTAATAATGGTTATTTTTACTTTTGTTTTAGCACTACCACCAAAGAAATCAATTATACCAGTGACAGAAGTGATCAAGGATCCTGGAAGAATTCAAAATGTAAGATTTTCTTTTGTTTTTACTTTTAACAACTTCTGACTGTAAGGAAGGAAAATATCGCTTATTTCAATGTTGTAACGTGCTATGTAATTGTTTTTGGCTGTATGTACATTTTAAACACAAGATTCCAAACAAAATGTGATAACAGCATACTTTATTGACTTCTTAAGGTTTTTATGCAGACATCACAAAAATACAGCATGAACAGTTACAACAAAAAAAAAGTGAATTACAGGCAGAAAATATAGTAGGATTTTTGTAATCATACACATACATAAAATAAAATAATGTTAATCCCAAGTATGCTTGTCAGACGTGTTACGATCTTTACCGGGGACAGTCGCATACATTAGGTCTGTCTGAATGTGACTGCAAATTTATTGTTACAAGTGTGTCTGCAATTTGCCTCAGCTTTAAATGTGTGGATTTAAGTTTTTTTTTTTATCCTCCTTGAAAAAGTCAATTTATTTAACATGTTTGTTGCTCCAGGAAGGAAAATATTTTAAATAGTGACTACAAGTATATTGGTATGTTTACGTTGGTGACAAAATTTATGTAACCATGTGTTATGTTTAATTCTAGTATGTTGAATGTCTTCATGTTGAGGGGTCATTTGTGAATGATTAATACAATATGAATTATGTTTTAAGTGAATGGAATATTATTTATTTGTTAAAAATTATTTCATTCGTTTGAACTAGTCATAAGAAATTTTGGTAGGAGAGAGAAAGAAAATTGTACGTATATTTTTTTCCCCCAAGATGTGAGGCTAATCTCGGTAAATTTCAGTGAGGCACAGCTGAACAGCAAGAAGAAATAATAGTGAGTAGAGTGAAGCATATTAGATTTTTGAATAAACTGTTTTGTGTGGTAAGATTTGTAACTTAGCAACAGTTTTATTTTCATTGAGGAACATTGCATTACTTTCCCTTTACAAATTGTGCAGTGCATGCCTCAGTTTAGAACAAGCAGTAAGTATCTTAGTAAATTGATCCTGAAACCTGATTGTAGGAGCTGCATGAATTAAAAAAAAAAACTGACTGTTCGCACTTTTTACAGTGTAGGGTTACATAACACTATAAAACTCTTCTCTTGGGCAACAGTTCCGTTCTTCTGTGCTAAGATGATTTACAGAAGAAAATATTTCAGTGTTTCTGTTTAAATTTGGCCAAAGTTTGTTAAATATTTTTAATGCATTGTAAATTGTGGTAAATCAGTTATTTAATGAATGAAAAGGTACATCCTGAAAGGTGTTCTCTGAGCTCTGGTGCAAGCATATTGCAGTATGCTATACAAGACTTAAATCAGTGCTTGGCACAAGATTTAGCTGTGTGCCGGTGTGCTTCGGTGAGGAAATTAATTCATGAAATTGAATATGAAGCAATACACTCAAGTGTTTATAATCGCTAAACAAAATTCCTGTTCAAAACAGCCACGCAAGAGAGAAACAAAGTGGCAAATAAACAGAAGAACACATCAAACATATATAAATAAATGCGATAAGCACACAAAATAAACACTTGAGAATAACGACTAGGCCACAAGAACACCGCACAAAAGAATTAAAAATAAAAGAAATGTGTAAGGTGTTTAGATAATATAACTTACTTAACCTTACTAGATACTTCAAAATAGTTCAAATGCCCAGAGGAAGAATTAAAAATAATAAAACACTGATTTGTGGTTTGTTAAATAATGAAACTATTTTTTATTTAATATATTTCTTATGTAAATGTTTTTCTTTTCAAATATGGAAACAAGAAGATGAAAGTAATATAGAAATAGGTTAGTCATGTAAGCCTATATGAATAGTTGAAATTAATTATTAAAATATGTGCAAACGATAGTATAGATAAAAGGGGTACCCTGCACATTATTTACTACGGAAGTTAATTAAAACCTAAATCTTTTAAATCTTTAAAAAAATCATAATATTAAAATTTAAATTTCATTTTAAAAACAAATGCTGTATTTATTATCAAAACAAAATAACATATCAGAATTATGTCGTCTCTCTTTAATAGAAAATAAATAATAATATTAAGGTAGTTTTAATTTAAAAGAAGGTAAATAAGATGTCCCGATGGCACTTAGCTGTCTTGGCGTCAAACGTAGTGGTAGTGAGTGAAACGGAATCGGAGATGTAAGCACTCAATTCCTTCACTGATTGCTGGAGAATGGAGATGATTGCATGCATTCTCAGCAGCGACGAAAACACCAATCCACTAGCTCAACCGCCGGAACGAGCCACAGGCACGAAACAAACCAAGATGGAAAAGTGCTCATAAGGATGTGAAGCCCAACACTTGGACCCTCACTAAAAGAAAGGAACATGAAATTAATAAAATGTGCACAAAAAGTAACAAAGAGAGAAACTCTCTTCTCTGAAGACAGGTACTCACCAGAGGGCGCCAAAAGAAGCAGAAACACGTAGCACTACATTTTAAGACAAACTACGTATGAAGTAGTAGAATAATAAAAAAAAACTATTCCTGTAGACTACATGATGATATTAATAAGAAAAAATGAAAACAAAATAAGCAATTAGGGCATCTACATCTCTACATGTGCAGGAAAGACACGAACACCGCAACAACACATCATACCAAGGTCACTGCTGGTAAACGAGTGCTGGAAAAATAGAGGAGGAGAGGTAACAGGGCGCAAACAATGGCGTAGTGCAGTAACTTTAAAATGCCCCACTAGATGGCAGGGGCAGTCAGAATAAGTATGGCACGGGAGATTCATGTGGGCATAACTGCACAACAAGGACCAAATCACGTGATAAACATGCAGAGTACACACGCCCTGACACACCAAATGTCCGCACTGCAGGAAGAAACAGTAAAATGAAGAAGAAACAAAAGCGTCGGCTAAGGAATGCAAAACGTAGCCGAACACATCCGGCTAACAAGGAACACGTTAATGCAGCCTGAATCGGCTCTACTCATAACTAACATGTGAAGGAAAGATAGACAATAATAAAAAGTAAAATTTACTGAAACATCCAGAATAAAATAAAATTACTGTTAGTATAATGTAAACAAGATAAAATCAATAAAATAAATTTAGTAAATGAATCTAAATTTATGAAAATATAAACAAAACAATTTAATATTTAATTTATATAAGTCGTGATGTATATACAGTAGAAACTCTATGGATCGTTTTTCAAGGGACCAGAAGAAAAAATTATGCATGCGGACCAACTGTGCATGTGGACTTGCCTCTTTTTATTTATTTTTTTTTACCTAACCTCGAAATTTGAAGTTGTACTTTATGTACTGAGCTGACTGACAAGACAAAACATAAGAAAACTTTCTACAAGTTTTTATTTATTACGATAACGTAAATTACTGAGGAAAATGAAAAAAAACGCAAACAGGAAATTAGGAACATTACTATAATTTTTTAAAGTTTTTTAATTTAAATATTACGTATTTACGAGTGCATTCGTGAAATTACATTACCGTTACATAACCATCTAAACATGCTGCACTAAAATGGAAATGATTTTAAAACCTGTCTGTTTATAATAAAACATTTTCAAAAACGTTCTGCAAATTTTAGGTTAAAGTTACCGTTAATTACGCTAAAAACAAAGATAAATGAACGCACGTAAAGAGATTAAATGTTTCCAACCTAAAAACAATGATCGATAGAGTCCGAACAATCAATAGTGTTAGCGGCAGCAATTCTCTTTTTGCCGCCATCTTGAATTTAGTGTGCCTTGAGCGCAAGCATTACATGCGATCACGGTCATTCTCCTATGGCTTTGCACGTGATCACCAACTTCGCTGCGATGTTTCTTGTGTCCTATTTCCAAAAAAGTTTAGATGCCCCTTCGTTATCTGTGACTCTGACATATCTTGTTTATATTTTTTCGGATGGTGAAAACCATAACAGCGGGAAAAATAAAATTTTGATGATGTGATATGCGGGACCTGAAGAAAAAAGTGCAAATCGCTGGAAAACGTAAATATCGGCTGGGCATGTTTACTTTGTTGGCAGCCGCAATTGTCTTTTACAGTTCGCTAGAACTGTTCGTTTTGAATTTACACTGTATATTGAAATTAATTTTAAAAATGATCGATATGCCTAAATTTTGTCTGTGGGACAAGATATTTTGAGCTATGGAAGCGTGAAAAACGATACTTACGAAAAAGATTGATGTGGACTTCTTAAACATTGTTTTAATAGGAAAATTTTCGGGACCAACAAAAATAAATGATAGATACAGAAAAACGATGGAAACGAAAACGATGCAACGAATTTCTACTGTAATACGGCACTGCTGTTCATAAAATTGTCTGATGTAAGAGGGCAGATTCCATGGATTCTTATTCTTGCAAGTAAAGGGAAAAGTAACGACGTACTAATGTTTGCGTAAATGTTTTTAAAGGTTCCAGGTTTATGAATGTGTTAATTTTAAAGAGTGGATTAAATTTACAAGGACACCGAAAATTCACTAAATATTTCCCACCTTCAGGTAGGGTTATGTTGTGTACGAGAGAAGGCCGGCTGCTCAACTATAGAGCATCCCAACCTTAGATTGCAATACAGAGCTTATGGGGCATGCTGTTGCCAGATTGCAATCACATTATGAAGTTCGAGAGGTGCACTACTTCAGAATTTTGAGCTTCAAAATATTATATTCTTTATTATTCTGGTTGATATTACAATTGGTATAGCATCACGCTTCAAAATATGTAATTAATAGCATTTTATATTACTTTAAAATATGAAATAATTCACATACTCCACTGATATTAATTCACTACGCAAATTGTAACGGGCACTTCATTATGAAATAAGTATCGCATACATTTTAATCATTATAGCTACTGCTGACAAAAATAAGATTTCTTCCATTTTAGTAGTATCGGTCTGAAGACAAACAGGGTTGGTGTAGTTGATGATTACGAAATTGACCATTCAAAACCATTGTCGTATGGGAACTGAAAAATGTGTATTTTTTGCTACTTTTACTGTCTGGGAGAAGGGGTGTTATTTATTTATTTGTATGTTTTTACGTGCCCTCGAACAATGTAAGGCCTTGGCAGAAATACACGGGAGGAAAGGGGGGAGCAGTCGGCCATGGTCTTTGTTAAAGGAACCATCCCAGCATTCGCCTGGAGTGATTTCGGAAGACCCTGGAAAACCGAAATCAGGATGGTCAAAGCCGGGTATTGAACCCAGGTCCTCCCGAATGCAAGGCGAGTGTTTTACAACTGCACCACTACAGTTCGTTAGCAAAAAAAGAGTATATTAATGTTCTGCAGTGATGTCAACTTAGGTGTATTACTTATTTCCACTACTTCTTTGATTATTACATCGTAAGCCTAAACGAGAGCATATATAAAACAATATGTTTACCATTGTTTAAATTTATTTTACTGTATATTATGTAGTTTTTTCAATTCTTAAACATAAAGTTGAAGGTGATTACGAATTTTCATCTGTCAAAAACTTACCAAAACCAGACAAATTTTTGTGTCAAGGACATAAATTAGGCGACGTAGTAAATCCTTATAAACAAACTGTATGAATTTTAATTTTATATTTGCTCTAATTTAGGATTTTAAATATAGTTACAATACGAGTAGCGAAAATTAAGGATCATTGCCTTAAATTTGTTTCAGTATTTCATGTTAGTTTGATGTACTGTGTTGCTACTGTTTCTTCGTATTTTCTTTGGAACATCCTGTTTCTTCTAAAGCTTCCTTAATGTTATGTGTATGTGAAAAATACTGGAAAAGATAAATACAATATTTAGCTCCCTTTTTTGTAGACTACCTATGTTACTGCTTTTTATTGTTTTATAACAAAAAATTACATACATGAAATATTGTTTTGAAATCAGTCAACAATACAATGAATCGCTCGGCCGCGAGGCACTGTAGTTTCACTGCTGAACCAGCTTAGGACACGGGACAAAGAAAACTGCTGATTAAAGGTAGCTTGTATTTTGTTTATTAACCTTTTCAGACAAAACATCAGTCAGCAAAGATAACTGGACTTTTTTTCTCTTCTGCCAACACTTCAAGACACACCCAGATGTTGAGTTTGTAGGGCGAGCCCATGACAATAATATGCCACATATTACACTGCTATAAACAAGAGAACAGCTTAAACTATCGAGGTGGCATTGTTTTAAAAAATAGATTTAGCTCATTGTGAACTACTTCCTCATTTTCATCCCCCATCTAACTTGAATAGCAAAAAAGTTTCTTACTGACAAACTTTTTGATGTTTCTGTTTGTTAGAAAGCGCACATAATGTTATAAAGTAATTTCTGTTTAACTAATTAGGTTTCTGATTTCTTTGTTGGGGTCCAGATATATTAAATTATCCACCATAAAAATCTAGATACGATTTTGCTTTTGATTTGTAAGTATGATGTGATATAGTTTAGGATGCATGAAAGCAGTACCAAGTTCAAAATACATTTTAAAAAATTTTTCAACTCCTTAAAATTGTGTAACTGATGAACCAACTATATCACCCAATGCACGTTACAATGCTGTACAATATGCAAAGAATTTAAGAACAAAGTTACAACATGAAAATGTTAGGATTTTTGGCAACAGCACATGCGGAAAAAAGGAGAGTGCTAACAGCAGTTACCGTGTGTTGAAGAGAGAGAGCAAATGTCCATGTAACCCTGTACTGCAATCTAAGTGTGAGACGCTCTATAGCGAGGTATGCCGGCTTGAAGAATGGACGAGGTGAGGTGGGATGAGTGTGGAGCAGCAATGAAATGAAAGGTGTGGGAAAAATGTGAGTTCCCCAAGAAAACCAGCTGGCCAACAGGTCCACGTATGCAATGTTTCTCAGTGTGCAAAAAATCCGGGACAGAACCCGCCGGGGATCAAACCCAGATTGCCTAAGTGGAAGGCGAAAGGTCTGACCCCTCAACCACCATGGCCCCCTACAAGGACGCACCTGAGGTTAGAAATTTTGATGTACAAAGTAAAAACTGAAGCTGACAATGAATGAAAGATTTATTTTGTGATAATGTAGTAAGTATAATTATTTCCAGTACAAACTGCTTTCTGTCTTGACCAAACTAACATGTGAAACTAGAATTTTAAGCAAAGCAATTGATTGCATAACTTATATGTTAACTTGTCTTTCAAAGAACAACTAAAATACCAAATGGTTAAATTGGTATAACAAAGTTTTGTGAATTGCATCTTCAAGAATGTTACTGAATGGTATTTACTCAGTCTGTGTGCTTGTTTGTGTATGTACCAGTATCCAAAATTTAAAACTAATGATGCAAAGTATTAATCAAATATACCTTTCTAAGAACTTATTAAACTGATATGTGCCCTTCAATAAAACAAATCTATGAGAAACTTAGCTGTGCAGATATTAGTAATTAGTGAGCATTTTAAACTAGTGAAAAGTTTTTTAAATGGACATTGTTGTTTTCAAACAATTATTTCGCACTAACCCCTTGAAATGCTGACAAACTTTGTTTCAGAAGGAGGTGTACAGGGTTTCCATAATAGTCTTATTACAGTTACCCTACATTGATTTCTCCGTAAATGTAAATAAAGGTGCCCTGATGTCATTCATTCTGTTTCACAAGTGTTTAAATTAAGCATGAAAAAAAAAACAGTGTTTTTCACATTGCAAAAATATTTGTAGTAATGTTTAAAAAGAGAATTTCCCTATTTCTTCATTTTTAACTGCTGTTACCATATAAAAATAAAAATGTCTGTTTGTTGTAGTTTTTTAGTTACTAAGCATACTGAGATGCTAAACACAGCCACTTGTAAACAAAGTACTAATTTGGCATACATTTTTATTCACTCTTTTACTCATAATTGTCTTCTTTTGTGTATTTTTATTGAATATTATGCCTTATTACCGCATTACAGTTAAACTTCTCGTAAGCTTTTCCGCATACGGACATTTTTCCAATCACCTGCAGAATAACGTGGACCCATTTGGAGAAACAATTTCTTATTAACGGACATTCTTATTAACGGATGCAGACACATAATTAACAGACACGGGCACATTGTAAGTGGTGAATAACGGACAAAACGGTGCAAAAAATATTGCAAAGCAGTTTGAATGAATGCTTTGGCTGTGAGTCATAAGAAACGTTGTTTGTACACTCCTTGTAAGCAGGTAGCGTGTAGCTGCAGCATTATCTCGATCCTCCCAACACACACACGTGCGCGTGCATGTGACATGTGTGTTAAGCACTTATTATTGTCTAGTCTTTGTTTACTCTTAGTTTCATGCACATCATGTAATAAAGTAGCGGTTGTGTTAAATTCTATGTGAATCGAGTGACTTGTTTTGTGTGAAATGTCTCAGAAGTGCAAACGTTTAACTTTAGAAGATAAAATAGTTGTGATTAGGATGCATGAAAAAGAAAAACCAAGTGTCCGTGACGTTGCCATCAAGTTTGACGTGAGAAAAACAACTCAGTTTGCGGACATAATAAAAAATAAAGAAGCAGTACTGAAGTCTTGGATGGAGAATGTTCATAACCTAACCTGTAAAAATTATTTCATTGAATTTTGGGTTCCGTATGTGTTACATTAAAAATTAACTTTTTGTGATGTTGTGTACAAGGATACAAGACTTAACTAAGAAATTCTCACTCACTCCGTACTACATGGGCATTAAACTAATAAACAAACTTCCTACAGTTTTAAAAAACCAAATTAATGAAAAAAAATTTAAATCAATTCTGAAATCATATTTACTTACAAAAACATATTATAGTGTAGATGAATATTTAAATGATACACATGCCATTACATGACTAAGTGGATAAATAACATAATTAGTAGGCATATTCCATTTCCTTATGTACGTAGTACCTTGTATTAGTGTATTGGCTATGTGTTTGTTAACTTCATTTTATTTGTATAATGTATATAACCAATGTAAACACTCATTGTATATATTTGTATATAATCAAATCCTGACAATTCACTCCTAATATGTATTGGGGTTTATGTGAAGCTAAAAAAATAAAAAATAAATAAATACATTTCACAAATTACTAAAATATGGTGCAGCTTAAACTTCGCCATTCTAGACTGCCCTGCGAGACAACAATCTATTACTTTGATTGGGATACATACGATAGTCACCGACGTCATTTACCAGTGGTTATACTATGGCCAATGTACCGTATGTACATGTAGTGTTTGTTTACGTTTTACATTTGATAACGTGACTTGAAACCAATGACAATTGTAATTGGTATGTTATATTTTTGGAAAATACGAGCCCAAAACCTTCAAATATGGTGTTATATTTTTACGGCAACTGAAAATAAAGTTCGTTGTATTGAAAGGTAGGATACTTTTTAATGTTAAAGTGAAATATTTTTTTTCATTGTTTACATTGGGGATTTGAGCGGGAATATAAAATTGTACGTTAAAGTGAAAGATACGTTAATCTGAAGTACGTTGTAACGGAATTTTACTGTATACGTACAGTATGTTGTTTAGTTAACTGTGACGTAAATGAGTTAAGCTCACAGTTTTAAAGTGTTAGGACTAAGTGAAAAATTCTGGAGGGTAATAACCTACATTACTGTTAAATTTTATTTAATGTAAATTTTTGTCAAGAAATATATCTGAATCAAGACTGTATAAATAATTATAAATATAATATGATATTGTGCTGGACCCTCATGTTTTATAAATTTCTTCCCACACAATTATATTCATAAGCTTTTCTGTGGTGTTTACGTTATACTGAACCATCAAATGCAACAAAAGAGGACGTTCAAGAATTCAATCAATTTACAAATTTGTGTAAAGAAAATTATTTTAATTAAATTGGACTAATGTAACATATTTTACATACCTTCGTAACCTCTAAAAATAAGATAAAAACTGTATGGTTATCGTTAGTCAGCTTGGGTAGCAAAAGTTAACATGGTATCACGTTTTAGGTACTGTACTATAATTTCTAAGGAAATGTGGGAAATGTACTGGAAATTAAAATTCCACTTTTGCTGTACATCCTGAAGTATCATAATTTATTGTTTGCCGTACTTGAGAACGTACTGCATTCAAAATGTGGAGCTGTAAACAAATATTGCGCCAAACGACACGTGGAATACATATAGTCTGCGTATAGAATGAATGCATTTACACACACACTCGTGCACTCACATTCCGCACTATGGAATAACATTCTCAGACGTCACTTCAGAGTGAGTGTATGCAAATAAGAATATCCTATTTGTGCTATTTGGAACATGGCCTCAGTATTTCATTAATTTGTATACATCTTTATATACTGAAAATTTTAGTTTTATCTTTGGTAGTTGTGAAATTTAATTGGTTTTACCATTTGTTTTTAAGGTTGGTAATTCTCCATCTGAAAGTCCACGTAATATTGGTGGTGGTGAAGTTGTTGATGATTTCAATCATGAAACTGTTACCAATACTGGAGATGAGGACAATGGTGATAGTAGTCATCATGGAAACGGAGTCGTCATGAACCCTAAAACAGACGAAAGAGCTACGTCCTTTTTTGCTCAGCCAGGAATTTTGGCAGGTATGTTGCATCAGCAGTTATTAATAATTTTCTAAATGTTTAATTTTTCAGTAAATTATATTTTAAGTTTGCTTTTCTATTTTTTTTTTGTGTCAAAAAATTTTGTTGATCAGAGTGACCATACCAAAAATAACCGGCAACGTTACATTTGCTTGGGAAACTGGAATTTGCATGGAATTACTTGTTACATTCTGGAGGGAGGATTTTTTATTTTCATTTTTAATAATCCTTTTGAATTCTTTTGCTAATCAATGGTTGCAATATTATGAATTGTAGAAAATGGCTGACAGTCGAAAATGGTACTTTATTTACATGCTTTTAGGTCGTCTTTATACCTGTAAATATCCATCTTTCATGCCACAGCTCTTGTGTAGCAGTTATTCTTCCCAGCTTGTGACTAATGTTTGTACTAGTCTGGGGAAGTAGTGCCAAAGAAGTAATATTTTTAAATATCTTGGCTATTAAGTATTATTGCAAATAAATAAGATTTTGGCCGATAATAAAAACTTTTACAGATTATTGCTGTTGTGAATGCCACAATCTTCAAAGCTGATATTTTGCCCAGTGATAAACGTGTGTTGAATGTCATGAAATTATCACCTGCGTGACTAAGCAGGTCATCTGTAACTTTTACGAAGAATGTGTTAATTTTACAATTTAACAGGAGTAACTCGCACTTTACCATTTTTAGTGACATTTTAAAATTGCATAGTTTTCTGGGTGTCAATGGTTGGAAGTGAAAAGGTTATCTGTAGATTTCAATAATTATTGGGGGAATGTAAACAGTCGCATATCCAGTTTAATTCCGTTCTACCCACTGTGATTGTACACTGCATTCAACAGTAAATAACACGCAATATCATGAACATATGACCAAAACAACTGATTAGACCTCTGATAATGCGCACAACAGTTCACGCATATGCACCCATATACACGTTATCAGAACTGAAGTATTGTTGTACCATCATCACAGTTAAATTACCTCCAACACTTCTCTTAAAATACAGCAGTACCCTGATTTAACTAACTCTGAAATAACTATAAGTCTCAAAATTTTAAATGAAATAATACCTTTACTGAAGTATATTTGTACTTGTAATAGAAATTTATTTAAACTGTGTTCACATGTTGCGGTGTACACTTATTTATCCATATATAACTGTAAACCATTTGCCAAAAATCAAAAATAAAATCTTAAAAAGTGATGAGTAATACTGTTTACAGTTAGCTTGTAGCAGGAGTAATAAGTGTGAAGCACACACGTGCAGATTGTATGTGTTGTTTATGCACACAGATGTACAAGGGCAGTGCAGGATAGGCAGTCAGCAATGCTTAGTCTGTGCGTGTGTTGTGTTTGGATGTACATAAAGTAGTGTGACTTAGCAACTGCTTCCTAGTAGAAGGAAAAAGGAATGGGGACTCTAAAAATAAACCTTCCAGGACTCACTTCTGCTCACACATGTGTATGTATTCTGTAGAGTACAGAGTGGAATTGGGGGTGGTGGTGGACCAGTGAAGAAGTGAATTGTTTCTATTTAATCGTTCATGACTGTACAAAAATTGGGAAAGAAAATCTTTCCTAAAATGACATTTAAATTGTAATAAAAACACATTAAAATATTTTCACAGGCTGCAGCGTACATTTATATCCTTGAACCATCTGCAGAAACCAGAACAATAAAAATATGTTTAAATTGGTCAGATACTCTGGCCACAGTCAGCTTGTAGTACAATAAAGCAATGAGTGAGCAAGCAAGCGTGTGCAATCCGCACATGATGTGCTATGATGTCATTGTCATTTTTGCCCTTTGTGCACTTGTTCTTTTCTTCTCTACCTAACCAAGCTTGAAATTGCTACCTGGTAAACATATGTTTTTTTTTACCATTCCCGTTGTTCCGAATGCTATTAAAAATTAAGAAACTCTTAAGATTTCTTGAACAGATTGAGCCCACACTTAAAATTCCAGTCTTTTACTTGTGTGTATACGAAAACAAGTTAAAAGCAAGTTGCGACAATGGTGCCAACGTGATTAAGGCAGTTGACAGTATTTGAGACTGTAGTTAACTCTAACTGCAGCAATTTTCTTGCCACCATCTTGGATTTATTGTGCCACATGTTCAAGCACTACACGGAATCAGGTTATTCTGTGGCCCTGTTCGCAATCACCACTATTAATAAATTTTTGTTTTAAATTAAAATTTTGCATAACTTCATATATACATACATTTTACATTAAAAATTTTACAATTACCAACTTCCTATGCTATTTACATTAACGGTTGAATTAATATTTGTGATATAACCAAAGCTTGAAACAAGTACTGCTTATATTTAAACTAAAGTATGATTTTCGATTCTTGGTGCCAGAAATAACTTACTGTGATGGCTTCATGAAGTATATGTCAAATAATTACGGCTTAATATGTATTCACAGTCACAAAATTAGATCTATTTTTTCGTAAGTATTCATAATCAAATGAGCATTGTAAGGAATAAGTTAATATAAGGTGTTCCATCATTCACATTACTTCATTCCATATATTCAGTGGAAGTTCAGGGGAATTAAAATATAGAAAATGCATAAACCGTACATGGAACAAAATTGAAAAATAAAAATACAAGAAACATAGTTATGAAAACTTAAACACATTTCTTAACCTTTTTTAAAATAATTTCATCGTCTTTTGGTTCT
Source organism: Medauroidea extradentata (assembly GCA_003012365.1). NCBI lineage: Eukaryota > Metazoa > Arthropoda > Insecta > Phasmatodea > Phasmatidae > Medauroidea > Medauroidea extradentata. Next base: position 18,604 of record PNEQ01097241.1, on the reverse strand, counting down.
TTAGTATGGGAATTACATCACTGGGAATTGTGTTTTATTTGTAAATTCTGTTATAAATTTAACTCAACATTTCATATGTTTACCGACATTACCTACACTTTATAATGAAAGAGTTTCAGATTAAAAGTGTTTAAAATCCACCTATTATAAGCCTACCTATGGGTAATTAACATTATACCCAGTGAAGCAAATACCCTAACTGCAATGTTTATGTAAATCTTTGTTATTAAGCTAACGTGTAATCCAGAAACCGTGGTTTACATTCTACAAGTAAAATGCATCCACTTTTTTACAAAAATCCCACAATGAACATGCTTCAAGCCCATTTTTTAGAACCCTATGTAGACTAACTTGCTTTACAGTAACGGCAGCATGAGATTGTCAAGTATATTTTCAGTATTTATAATAAATGAACATTAAATATTTAGACAACAGACTTGGGCCTACTGTTTGGACCTACAGTGAACCCTCGATAACTCGGACTAAAAGGGGAAGAAACTGTCCTAGTTAAGATTTGTCCGTGTTATCGAGGGGCGTCCGGGGAGGTGGGGTAATCAGTCATTAGTCACAAGAAACGTGAAGAAATTAGTACGCTATCATTTCTACAAGCAAAAGAGGCTGAAATAAATACTCGTTTTGTACGTAACTATCGTATCAAGTTATGGGAGGGCTGCGATACAGTGCGAAAATTAACATAACGTGGAGGACTATAAAAGAATTTCAAACAATGTGGGCAGTCAGATATTTATTTATTTATTATGCTACTTCTAGCTGATCCTTTTGTTATCTCTGTGCTAGAAGCTGGCACCAAAGCACCCTTCTATCACATGAAAGTTTTCGTCTTTTGGCTGGCGACGGCCAATGTGTGTGCACGTGTGAGAGAGATAAGAAATGTTCGTTGGAGATAAGCTAGAGAGGTTGCGAGCGGAAATAGTCAAGGTCAACCTGTACAGTCTTATCACAACATCAATACAAACTCCGCACGTGACCACACGCATCTCACACAAGATGTTTACATTGAAAAATACCTTATGTCCGAATGTCACAGTGTAGGGGCAGCAGCCAGCTGCTAGCCTAATAGTTACTCTACCCTCCTACATAGTTCCAAAGGTACAAAAATCATTTTCCTCGTATACACGAATAAAAACGGTACTGTAATTAACAATCCTTCTGGGTCACTATACAGACATATGTGAACACATTTTAACACTACGAATTTTAAAATTTAATTTTATGTATTTAAATTGCATCATAGAATGCATAATTTACAGCCTTATTCTTACACAAATTTTCATATTACAAAGCAATAAAATTTCAATCATGATTCTACAGAGTTAAATGGTAGTAAAAACAACCAAAAGTAATGCACAAAAATTTTAAAAACAGTGCATTTAAGACCATGCATTGCAATGTATTGGACAACTGTCTAAATTACTGTTTTGCTTAGTTAAATGTGCTTTGTTTTCCGCCGTCTCTTGCAGTTCTACACCTCTCACAACAACCACTCGTGATAGCTACTGAATGTACCATCTGTTTACCGTCTGCTCCAGATTTGTATAATTCAATCATTTGAAATGTTTCTACAAAAAATAGTTTTTCCCAGGGTCACTTCATCATTAGAATCTAATGAGGCCCGGGGCAATGTAAATCTGAGCCTCTCCCCTCTTTTTTTTTTTAGTTGTGATGATACTGTGCGCTTGTAGGCATTCATGCTTCTGACATGTTGGTTGCGCTGTCATAGCTCTCACCTCAGCAATGGACATCAATGACGTCTTTATTAGCACTTACACTTTTAAATACATTTCACAGCGACCGTCAAGGTTTATTAGGAACTTTATAAAATCCCATTCATCCTAAATAATAACTCTTATCTTATATTTTTTATTCAAATGTGAGAATGTGAGGCCTTGGAAAAATTTCCCTTCCCCCCCTCCTCCTTTTTTTTTATCCTATCAAATTGACTTAAGTCACAATTTTTTCTACATCACGCCGGCCTCCATAGCGTAGTCAGGCGTCAGTGTACTGTGCGAGAAGTCTTGGGTTTGAATCCTGGCTCGGGCATGGAAGTTGTGTTGTTCTTTCACCACCCACATCGGCTCTTGAAATCATCGCTGTTAAAGGGGCGTAAAACACTCACCAATTTTTCTACTTTACAATGCGAAACAATGATTTTTAAATTTTCTTTTTAATGTCTGGAACAATTTGTTTTGCAACACTGAATTCATTGCACGTACCAAAACAAAATAATTTTCTGTTTGTGTCATTGTAACCCGTAGTTACCGTCATTTCACAAGCACTACACTGAAATGTTTGTTTACGACACACGTGCGTGCCTGGCTCGCTGGGCGAAGAGGGAGGAAAGATAAGTAAGTGAGAGGTCGGCCGGCTGAGTTGCATCTCTACTCGCGCGGCTCGCCAGAAATATATAACCACATGGAACTTGCAGATATTTACAATGGGATTTTTAAAGGCTAAGTAGCGATGGACGATTACGTTATAAAGTTTAATACTGTTCTGAAATATGTGATGAATTTTAATCCAGCAGAAACGATTATTGTAGGTCTTTTAACCAAGAAATAATTAGTTAAAATTATTATAATTTTTTTTAAAATTCTGTCCGAGTTATCCAAAGTCCGGGACATCAAGGTCCGAGTTATCGAGGGTTCACTGTACTTAAAAAAAAACCAGAATATTATTATTTTTATTGAAGTGGATGAACTTTATCCTACAGCCTATAACCCCAATAAATTCTCGTAAAGTGGAAGAAAGAAAAACATGTGATAACATTCTATTCTAGTACTAAGATAATTTCACTTTGTCATCATACTCGAAAATCACAAGTATTCTCTAAGTAAGTTTTGTGATAGATTATGTTAGCAGTTGGTAGGCAAAACACGTCCAGCAATAATCAGTGCAGTTTATAACCCTAATTTCAACCGTAACATGAGCTGCTGTCACGCACATGTTCACGATGTAAAGTATTATGACAAAATTTAAATAACTTGAACACGGATAAGCTGTCTAACTTTTGTGGAACTTCTAAACGTCTTTACAGTATTCTTAGTGAGAAGGGATGAGGGGTAGCTGTAGCTCAGAATTAACAAACCAGGGTTCAGACAATCAACTAGAGTACCTCACTTTATCCGTACTTTAAAATAAATAAAATAATAATAAAATTAATTTGGATTCGTCATACAGAGCTTGTCTACCCTGTCCGTCCTATGCAATAAGTCTCAACAGCATGTAGGAAAAAAAGATTTTAATTAAATAAAAGCCTTTTTATATTGAATTGTCCATCAATGTGTTGAGAATTTTAGAAGTAGACAAGGCATAATCTGCTAATAAACGATAGGGTTTATACTCCATTTGGTAGTTCTGTGATAAGAAGTTAACATTTTAAAGATGATTATCTACATATTTCACACCAGAAACAAAAATTTTTTTTTGCATAACTTTCATAGCAAACACATACATCAATGGTTCAAACATTAAAGTTACATATATATCCTTTATGAACTTGCTGCATGCAGGAACTGTTAATTAGTTTTCTGAAATTTACAATAATTATTTCTCATTTAACATTTAAAGGTTTTTAAGAAGGAGGAAGCCCATTACAGTAAGAGGCTAGCAGTGTAAAAGTCCGAAACAACAGGTTGGACTACCGAACTGATGAACTGAACATGACGAAAAATACATGAGCCGTATATCGAACCAGAAGGGAGGTAAACAGAATAATAATAATATAAGATAGTGGAAATATCTGTCGCATGCCTTACACAGATGCGTAGTTCTGTAGAGAAGACAGCCATCTTGCTGTATACATATCGTCGGTTCAAAACACAAGCAAATATCACAAACTTTAAAACATAATGAACACAAGACGAGCCAGTACGACTAGCAGCAAGGACATAGCATCAAGATAGTCAGAAGTCAAGGGGAGTTAACCCCACCCCTGGGCAGAGTAGCACCGAACAACCCACGTTTCTACACGACATGTTTTTTTAAAACAAACGTCATGAGTGAGCAAAAGCAGCCGACACTGTCAGCAGTGCTGCTCAAACCTCTCCCACTCCACCTGACAGTGGTGACCACCACAACCTGGTTTGCTGCGCTGACAACTCTGGGTGCAGGCTGGCCAACATACTTCAAACTCAGACTAGGTGTTCCCACATCGTGGAAGCTCCGCAATGCTGTTGCATCAACGCACTACCTAGCAAACAGTTTGTACTTGTCTGCAGGTCAAAACAACCTGATTTCGCAATGCAACCTGCCTCCACACTGGCCCCGAGTTGCCACAAATGTGTAAACTACAGATACAGTTCTCACAGCTAATTCCTGCCAACAAATGAGGGCAAATTTTGAAATGTATGCAGCTCGAAGGCCAAAAGAGGCCTCATCCACGCATGATTTTGCTTTCTAGTGAACAATTTGACATGAGAAAAACAAAACTAAATATTTAAACTTTCGCAACGTGACATAACCCCTTTTTTGAAGGTTTGTGCCTACACAAGCCCAGATTAAAGAGTTTAGCAAAGTTGTCAAGTTTGCAAAATCCATGATTGACCCAACATGTGAATAAACAATTGTAAAAGAGTTGCTGGAGGTGTTAACAAAGTTAACATGTACAAAGGTACACAAGATGACAGAGCAGTAAAGAAAACCAAATAATAGGTATCAAGTTGTTAGAAAAACAAAAGGATAGCAGTGATAGCCTCTTACTGAAAAATAATGAATTACTTGTGTAAGAACATCATAGAGTTATGGATTCTTATTTAACAATTGCATTTCTGAGTACAGTAGAACCCCGATGGGACCCGAAAATGTTACTCTAAATCGATGTTACGTTAAATCCGACTTCACCTCCTCGGGCATGTTTCGTCAGAATTTAAGGTAATTTTAATACAAGTATATTGGCTCAAACAATAAAACACATTTACCGTCAACTGGTAAGCCACAACCGTGAAAAGAAAAAAAATGGCGAAAAAACTTGTAACTTTCAGTGCAACGCTCGGCGAGCGTGCACATGGTGAGTTAGGCCGTCCTTGTGCGCGCCATCAACAAGCGAGACGTGATGACTAACACCGCCGAGCCGTCAATCTTTTCGTCTATCTCCCGCCCGCTCCAACGACAAAATTAAGAAATTCGCATGAAAAATTGTAAAAAAATTAAACTGCAAGGAAAACTGGATTAAAAGTTTGCGAGAAAACTGTAAAATAATAATTAAATACGTGCGGCGGCGCCCATTATAGCTTGTATGCATGCCGCGCTCGTGAAACAAACTCGGTTTGCTAGCTCAAAATACTTTGCACTCGAGCATTTTTTAGCATCGGAGAAACAAATTATTTACGTTCGCGGTAATAAATTCATTCCGAAAAGCCTCCACAAATAACATTACGTATTTTTTTATAAACTCGCTTTTTTATCACGGGACGCGAGTGTGAATAATCACGCTGCACACCACTGCCTTCTATTGTAAATAGAATTAATCAAGAGTGCATGCGTCACTGCAGCGCATTCTAACGGATATGCGAAGCACTATCTATGAATTGGTTCCAGTGCTGTCCTACACCGCGCTGTGGAGACTGGGTATTTAGATGCTCGTTCACTCGCTAGCCGCCAGGATGAGGATCTAGGCTCGCGCTTGTTATGCAACACAGCGGCGCTCGCTCGGCCACGCCCACGCGTGCGTATCTCAAAATCATTCATGCGGCCAAAGTTTTCAACGAATTTTTTTTTTGTTTCTTGACTGATGGTTTAAGCTTTTCTACTGAGAAATAAGAATATGCTGGTGTCGGTGCTAGTATTTGTAAAGGGTATAAATTTTTATTAATATTCCATTTTATCAAAGTCACTTTGTTATTTAATACATTTATTTGTTATACTTTGAAGGTTCCTGAAAATCCTTTCGTTAAATCGCTGTTTTCGTTATTCCCGAGTTTGTTAAATCGGGGCTCTACTGTACTTTGTACAAAAAAAATTTTAACCGCACCATTAAATGTGATTTTGGACACAGTGTACATTAAAATCCAAAATTGAGAAATTTATATCTGATATCTCGGGGTGGTATAACTTGAGGAGAAAGACTTTATGGAGATCATTGACACTATGAGATCCTAAAGCTAGGGCTGAGTAAGAATCTGCAGCTCACATCATTTCCTGGTCAGTTCTGCAGGGCCATGCTCAACTTCCAATTGTCTCTCCACCAAGGAATGCTAGAACTTGAAATGGTTAACAAGATGAACTGAAATAGAGATGAACAACCATCAAAAACATAAAAGGATATGATTACAAATAAACTAGTCAAAAGCAATTATAATTTAAGTTGGAAGCTCAGATAAAAAATTACCAACACCACATGAGTTAAGCTACTTAGTAGTAGTTAGCGAAAGTGCCAAGTTAACAATGCAATTATACCTGAAATAGGATGTACAAAACACGTTCTTAACTTAAATTCTTAATTACATTAACGTACTTTATCATGACTAGAACGTTGTGATTAAAGATAACAACCCAGCCCACCGTTAACCCAAAGCTACTTGGGAGAGTTCATAGAGCTGAAAGGGATGAATCAGGTAGGATGGGAATAAATGTTTTGAGTGCACAGCAATCGTGAAGTAGCAACGGAAGGTGTAATGCTTAAGGGTAGGTCTCTTTGTTATGACTACCATAAACATATGTGTCTTCTGATCTTCCTCGTAGCATCCTCACAGGGATAAAGAAAAGTAACTTAGTCTTGATGTCAACAATTGGGGTCTCTTCCACAACAGGGAGTCCAATGTCACAGAAATATCATGGTATACACAGATACATTTGACAAATATGATACCAGCAAGAATTTTATCACTTTTGCTGGAGAATAATTTGGTTTCAAATTTAATTCCCTAAATTTCCAATTGTGAAACAGTTGTTTTGCTTACCTGTACATGTTATTAGATATTTTATCTACAAATGGAAATATTACAAGCTGTATTTATAAGTAAAACATGCTAGTGAAAAGTGTATAACAAAACACCTAATTATGCATATTTAGTTTTTGTGCGATAGTCACGGAAGCATTCAAGCAAACACAAAGACATCTGACAAGTAGGACAGTACCAAGTTGTTTCCTTTCTTCCAGACTTGCCAGTAGATGCTTTGGGTTTTTCAGAGCATACTTTGCAAACCCGTGTTGGATTCGCCTTCTTGTCTGTGGGTGGAATTTTTTAAGGGAAATGTCTTCCATTAAGTCTGTTCGTTGTAATTTGTAGGCCAAATTCACTTTGAGCTGTTTTGATCCCTTTGGCTGTGAAACCAATTTCCCGTAAAAATGTTGCAAGATGACTATTTTTCTTCTCCTGTACAGTTCTTGTTTCTCTGTAGATGACAAACGCATTTGTTACAGCCATTAAAAGCATGTGGAAAAACAACTTCTTCCACCATTTCATTTATTTTTTCTTGAATGGATAGTAAGCGATCATTTGATCACTTTGATTAACACCAGTTTTGTAGATGTTGTAGTCCAAGATAACGTCAGGTTTCATTTTCCGTGTATTCCAGTTCTTTGACTTTACATAATCTTCAGAAGTTGTGGCCTTTTGTAGAGTAGTCAGGGTCAAAACATCTCTGTTATCTTTCCACTTCAAGCACAATAAATGCTCGCGCCGCATGTATATCACTTAGTCACTTTTTATTTTTGATTTTACAACATCTTTTGGTAGCGGTTTCCTGTTAGGCATACAAGTTCCTACAGCCAAAGTTTTTCTACCCCACAAGAAGTCAAAGACTGCTGGAGAACTGTAAAACTGGTCCATATAAACCACATGGCCTTTGTCCAAATAATCTGATATCAGCCTTTGCACGAGAGTCAGAACACTGTTATCCTCATGATCTTTCCCGCAATATACCTCCATTTTCAGTACATAGCCTGTTAACGAATCACACATAATGTACAATTTCATACCATATTTTTGCGGCTTGTTTTTCATGTAAACACGAAACTGTATCCGGCCACGAAAACCACACATGCCTTCATCTATTGTTAGGTTACAATAAGGAGCGAATGATTTTGAAAATGTGTTCACAAGATGGTCAAAGGATGGTCAATTTTTGTGCAACGGATCACGATTAGGGTGCCCTCTTTGTACATATGTATTGTTGTCATTCAGATGGAAATTTGGTAGTGTAACGGGGCTGCTACGTCTACGTCGCTTGTTGTTTGTTCTATATATATTGATATTATGATGTTTGGTATCGAGTCCCTGTTTGCGGTGGTAGAATGTGGTGGTGCTGTTTATACGTATGACGTTGTAGGTTATGTTGATCCTTGCTGCCGGCGACAACTTATCAAATTAGACTTTTCCTTGTTTGTTATTTATATGCCCGGATAGCCTGAGGTGTTCACCTAAGGGGTTTACATAGAAGAAAAAAAAAAGCAAATTTTCCTAATAGCGTTCAGTTTCTTTTAATAATAGTTCACCAGACGTACATGGCACAGTAACGTACAAAAATTCTTTTCCGTGATTTTATGTCGTACGGTGTGAACGTGAATAGGTAATACCAGTGGCGGAATTCACCAAGTCATGAGTGTTCGTCTAAGTTTATTATCGGTTGTGATCTGCCTGTTTGCTCCACAAAGGAAAACGACCTAAACTACGGGGTACCACCAAGTAACTTACTTTCCCCGACGGTGTCTTAAAACTGCTATACCCACATGTGCAGCTATTTCTTGCACCTACTTACTTGAGCACTATTAACAAACAGCGCAAAAGAAATACATATTTGAGGAATTTAGTGATGGCAACACAGCCCACTTTACTCGCGGATACGCCCTCTAAGCTTCACCGCCCCTCTACCACGTCTCACACGTCCTCTTCCTGCCGCCATGACGCCCCAACTAAACAAAACACTCAGCCGGCCATCTCCCGGGGACCGTTCCCTAGCTCCGATGGATCACAACTAACTTTCCTGGGCGGACACCCGGACTTGCTTGGCAGAGTGGCGGAGGGATACATCAGGATCCAACTTGTCTAAAATGCTGGTTAATTAACGTTTATAACCTAAAAATTGTATGTAACATAGATACTGATAAATTCACAAAGCATTTTATTCCATAATACCAGCTAAATATTCATTAGTTTATTAATTGGGGATGTGCAGCGTCATCAATCCATCGCGGATCACCACCTTCACTGAGTTTTGCGCCCGACACTACCACCCACGTCGATCGAGAAACGCCCGGCAGAGCTCATCGCATTCCAGCACGTCCCTGTACGTGCCTCCAGGCGAGTGAACTCTGACCTGCCTGCCAGATAAATCCATCCAAAACCCAGGCTAGCTCAGAGCTTATTTGAAATTTTAAAAGCCAACACTTCTCTGTACGTGCTTACAAGCAAGAGAACTATGACTAGCCTGCCACATAAATCCTATTCCAGGAGAAGCAAGCTAAGAGGCTACTTGAAATTAAAAAAATCCAAAGAGGGCAAAATACAAGAAAAGTTTATTTAGAAAAGTTGCTTAAAATTAAATTAGCTTAAAAATAAGTCCAAACACGATATAAATCCGATAAAATTGACACGTAAAATTACATACTTTTCTCTTAAAGTTAAATTTTAAATAGACTTTTAATGTTAATTTCTCTATTAGCATCCCCAATTAATATGTTGGATCCAGCCGTATACATCCTTATCCCTGGTTAAGTTGGCCTACTTAATCTGTTATAAACAACAAAGAAAAAAAAATATTAAGACAAACAAAATTGAAATTACTGTATGATAAGAGGCCAAGTAAGTGCTACGTGCCAGTACACGTCACAATAGAATAGAGATGAAACAGTTTCTGCTCATTACAGTTGCTGGAAATGGAGTAGATAGAAAATCATTTGTTGACCGATATTGCTTGAGACCACATTTTTATACCAGGCACATGTGAAACACAATGGCAAAAAAAAGATAAATTTCATGTAATTTCACCGGTTTCCATTTAGACAGTAAACTATTGGGTTTCGGTTCTTTTGTTCTTCTCATTTTACCTACGACAGAAGCAGCGTACCTATTGGTTTCAGTTTTCATGTGTTTTATCATGGTTTCTGGAAGGAAAAGTGCAAAGCAATCAAATGGGGTAGAGGAACTGTCAATATTCGCAGTCACTCCTGTGCATTCTTCAAAAACGGGAAGTTGCGGTTGTGTATCATCTTGTGCCCAGCCAATATCGGCACTACTTTGGTTATCATTTGACTTTTCCTGTTTTTTTGCAGACGGAAATGGATAAGACTCACCCGAACGTGTTTCACTTTCCAATTCGGGCATTTTGTCATCTGTTTCCTCGGACTCGGAATCTGCATCTATAAAAAATAAAATATTTTATTAGGTGTATGAAACATAGGAAAAACTTAGAAAAAAATACAGACAGAAAAGTGGAAAATTAAATCTTATTTATGTCAATCAACCTACACAATTTTACCCTAATTATATCAATGATAATTTAGTATATTTACCTGTTCTAGGCGGTACATAATCTGGATCTAAATCTGAGTTGTCTGCTTCCCCTTCTAAGCCGGAGTAAATAAAGTTTCCATTTGGAATGTCACTTGTCCCGCTTTTTCATTTTGCAGCAAGAATTCGGTAATTTGCATTACGTATGTAACTTAAATTTGGCGAAAGAAAAAAATAGTGCACGACTTTGCGATGACAGGTGTTGAAATAAACACATAGCATGACATGGTAATGACAACACTGGTACGGTGTGGAAAAATAGCCGTGCTCGCATTCTTTCGGCAGATGTTGAAAAAAACACGTGTAGTGTCTCTGTACAGATCGCAGCACCAGGCTGCAGCGTACTATTAAAACATAGTAGTGACCAAACCCGAGGTACAGATGTTCGGAAGCATTACAAACAATATAAAACTGACCCCGAGGTAAACTCGGGCTTGGTCCGGCTAGTACTTTTATGTAACCGGAGCTATACTTGGGCATTGTACTCAAAGTGTTAACTACAAAGGAAGTAATGAATTTTTTACTGGACCGTGCACAGCAAAAATGCCACTCTTCTTATCACAAGTTGGCAACCCTGCTGTATGAATAGTATCATTCGCAGAGGGCTGTAACTTTGCAAATTCACTTTTCTGCACACTCATTTTTTTTTTTTTTTTTTAATTTTTTTTAAATTAAGAGATGGTGTTGCCAAATAAAATTTTTTCTGGTCGATTTGATATGGAATGACCCCACTTTAGACCAGCCAGCAACTTATCCATTTACCCCACTGTAGGAGCAGTTTTTAACCTAAACTGTAAAGTTTGAAAACAAAAGGTATTTTTTATAACCTGGTGGTAAAAGCATTCATGTCAAGGCGTGTTTAGTACTGAGGCTCTGCTAAATGGCCTACAAAATCATCTATGCGGGGCAGAGGTACTTTCTTTTTGTAGCACATCCTTAAAACTTCTGTAATCGTTATAGTTATATTTTAGAACCAAAAAAAAATACATCATAGCAACAGACATCTAAAACACGTACTTAAAAATTTAGCTTACTTTAGAAGTGTCCAATTTCCCTGAAGTTAAAATGAACACAGATAACTGAAGGCCATAAAGTGATCATTTGATCACTTTAAAATATATTTAGCACTACATGCTACTGGTTTTTTGTAAATTTTTTTTCTGTTGTAACACATTACGTTTCTTCTATTTCCCCCTTTTAAAACAGACCACTTAAAACTCTGACAACCTCTTCCCCCAATTAGTCTAATTTGAGTATTTCCTTTTCTTGGCTACACTTTAGCAAACATTAGTTCTATTACAATTAAAAAAAAAGATTTGCTAGTTCACACTCCGCTCCTGTCAGCGATCATATCCTATTCAGCATATACAGTGAACCCTCGATAACTCGGTCTAAAAGGGGGGAGAAGCTGTCAGAGTTACGATTTGTCCGTGTTATCGGGGGGCGTCCGGGGAGTCATTAATCACAAGAAACGTGAGGAAACCAGTACGCTATCATTTCTACAAGCAAAAGAAGCGGCAATATCTACTGCTTTGTACGTATCAATTTGCAGGAGGAGGTAGTGGGGAAATTATCGCTGTAATGGGAGAACTATAAAAGAAAGAATGTCAAACAGCCTGGGCCGGCAGATTCTTTTTAATTTATTTTTATGCTACTTCTGGCTGATCTTTTTTTATCTGTACTAGAAGCTGGCACCAAGGCACCCTTCGACCACATACAAGTTCTCACCCCCCTTCTCTCGTCTGGCTGACGGCAGTCTGTGCTTGCGTGTGTGTGTGTGAGATAAGCTAGGGTGGTAGAGCGCGAGCGGAAGTTGTCAAGGTCAACCGGTACAGTCTCAACAGCAATAAAAACACCGCACGTGACCACACGCCGCAACTCACGAGATGTTTACGTGAAAAATTGCTCTACGTCAGCATGTCACAGTGTGCAGCCAGCTGCTAGTTTCCTGCGAGAATTTTTTTTTTTTTTTTTTTTTTTTTTTTTTTTTTTTTTTTTTTTTTTTTTTTTTTTTT
>PNEQ01097240.1:37878-51950 GCA_003012365.1 Medauroidea extradentata | reverse complement strand
GAGTATACGTGGGACAATGAATTATAACACGTCGGCCATTGAACTCGCGAATTATTCCTTTCCTTAACAATAAGTGACCAAAATACGTGTTTTAGAATAAGGGTATGTCCATGAAACAATATTGTTCGAAACACATTTATTCCTTGAACACTTAAAACATATACTTTGTACTTATACTACGATAAACAGGTAAGTGTAGATCGTTAATATGATTGCTGTTTATTGTCTTAAAAATTCATGTGACGGTTGCGGCAGATCACAGATAGCTATTTCAGGAACGAGCCTGGTACTGTAAGGGTTATGAGTTCAAATCTAGGTGTCGGTTGAATTTTTTTACGTTATATATTTATTTGGGTTATAATTGAGGATCTATGCTGTAGTGGACTTAAACAAAAATGTAAATAAAAGATGCAAGATGTTCTGGAAAAAAAAAAAAAAAAAAAAAAAACTAAATTATAATTCTAATTTGCATTAACAATATTTTTTAAGTGTTGAAACTGTATTAAACTGTGCGCAAAATAACTGCTTGTTGTAAAATTTTTACATATTTTAAAATTTAATTAATTTTAGTACGGTAAAGTATCTCTTCCACTGTTACGCACAAAAAAGTGCTTTGGTTTTATGCTCTATTTTAGGTTATAGATTAATGAATATAATAAAATAGCTACGCAATTTTCTACATGACATCTGGGAAGAATAAAGACATGCTGTAAACCATAATTTCAAATATATTCAATATAAGGTTTTGTGATATTACAAAATGTGTAACTTTAGCTTACATCGCGGGTGATCAATTTAATCTGTAAAAAAAAAGTAAAATGTTTGGATACACAGCATTAGTTAAATAGAAGTATGCAAATGAATAACAGTTTTTTAACTACTTATTTTTACAATTATGTTCTATGTTATCTAATTAAGTAAATAGGAAAAAGTAACATTACAAACTAGAAACTTAGTTATATATATCTACACAACTGACATTTACGTAGTAAATATTGTGTAGATAAACTAAGAGTGAAGTTGTGTTCGCGTCGTTGTGCGAGACCATGCCTCGCGCACGAAACATTCTGTCTTCAACCTGCCGCCAAAACAACAGCGATTCCCGGAAATCGTCATGAGGGGCACAGAAAGTTAATTTATACTATCCTTTTTATTTTGTTCGCTGATACCCCCCATCTATCTCGTATAACAAAAAAGTTTCTCGCTTACCATAATTTACTCTGCATTTTCCAGTCAAATGTCTACATGGCATTGTTAAATTTTTTTTTAATAATATGATAGTTGCATAAAATTAAGTTAATGGACATTATCGTTGGCAGCATAGTTCATAAATGATATACAAAAATTTTGAATACATTTGGTTGAATAGTTTCAGATTTATGAAGAGTTTAGTTAGACTGGTTTTTGTGGCGCGCGCGCATGCATTGGCTTGCGCCGGCTCCGAAAGACCCAAAATGGCGGACGATTATACCCACTCTTTATAGTGCCTTACGCTGAACAAATGCGTCATTCTGCGTTAATGTATGTTCATGAATTCGGCAAATGCCATTATCTAAGATTGTGTTTTTGTTATTGTTTACATATTGACTTAGAAAAACCGCAAATGTTCCAGTTGGGGTACTTAAAGCATATATATATATATATATATATATATATATATATATATATATATATATATATATATATATATATATATATATATATATATACAGCTGATTCATGAACTGTGTTGCAACGTGTTAGAAGAAAGATTTTTTACGAGATACTACTAAATGAGAGTTCAATGAATTTAACTACGGAAATAAAACACATTTAAAACCATGTTCCTCATTTTTTTTATTTAGGTATCACGCTAAGTACATGGTTTCGGGATACTTCAAAATTGCTATAAAAACGGTTTTTGCATACTGTCGCCACGTAAAAAACAGGGATTGTAAAACAAAAGTAAAGAAGCACACGTTGGACTTTAATGCACACTTTCCGTAAATAAAAAGTAGGGTCACCACTGAAGGTCCTATAGGAAAATGCCAACGCCCGAAACACTGCACGCTGTTTTCTCGCCCCGCGCATGAAGACTTTTGTCGCACGAGCAAGCTTAGCTCTTATTGACCACTGTTTCCGTACCTCAAATGCGGCATCTAGTGCCTGCAGTATAGGTCTCTTAAGGGGAATGGAAATATGATATATCGTGAGAATGAGTGGAATAATCAATCGAGGATAAAAGTTTGAACTGCTGATCATAATTCAATGGTACTTGTTTTTACCGAGTATATACAGTGGTCGTCTGTTTATTTAACACTAGTTTGTAGTACGCTTCGCTTTCAAGTAAAAAGTTTAAAACGTTCTTGCAGCAAAATGAGGGATTGAAACCAGAAAATCTATAAAAATTAAAACTTATTTTCATAAGTACCATTATAATAATTTCCATAGCTCTATAATTAACAAATTTGGAAAGTACTCGTGCTCGGATTTGAAAATAATTTCAACATCCGTAAACATCCACACGAGAAGTTCTCAGAGAGTAAAATTATTTGCAAACTAAGATGCCTGTCTTTTTTTTTAAACTTTGATTATTACAGAGCTCGTGTAAAAGTAAAAAAAGTTTACAGGTTTTGTGGTTTGAAACCCATATTGTTCCTAAAAAAGTTTTTAATTTTCCACACACTACTGACTTAATGTTGAAGAAACAGACGTCCACTAACGAACTATGTTCTCGCCCAAAAATATTCCATACAATAATGATGAATAGCTCAGCTTTTATCCTAGATTGTCGATTGATTATTCCAGTCATTCACTCGATGTCTGACCTTTCCATTCCCCTTAAAAGTGATAAGTTAACAGTGAGTGGAATGTACTTACCACGACGTTCGTGACGAAGCAACCTACCAGTTTATTGACTACATAGTGGGCGGGGTTTTACAGCCGAGCTTTCATTACAGGGTTAGCTTTCATGGACATTGCGATTCAAGTGCCCGCGAGGAGCCTTGACCTTTTACAATTGCGAGTCGATACTGATTTCAGAAATAGAAGGTGTAGTTTACCACAGCAATCGTGCGACCTCGTCCCGGCTTGGTTTACAACTGAAGACTTCTGAACCGCACCTTCGTGAGAGTCGAGCAGATACCCAATGACGTCAAGAATATCTGAGTAGATCACTGCCGTCTTCCGAGAAAGACTTTCTTAAAATAGTGTACGCTTGCAAGAGTTCACGCGAAAAACTAATCGCTAGAGAAAAGAGGAATGCAAGGGTTCACTGACCTGCGCGTTAGCCTCCAAGTGTATATATGTGTTGATCTGTGAAAGAACTGTGCAATGGGAGTGCATGACTGGATTCAGTTCCTTGGACGTACTCCATTGCAAATTTAATGACTGTCAAAGAAAACTAAACAAATAAAAGAAAACCATCAAATAAGCAGAGTATGCTTTAGTCAGCAAGATACATACACAACATGAAGTTCCAAAATGGAATCGGGTCAAAGAAAAACAAGGAACAAACAGATAATAAATGAAAATAATAACAAATAAAATAAATAACCAAGTAACATGTGACACAACGATGGGACGAAACAAAAAACGCAACAGATATCAGACATATACAGAAAAGACAAACGACACAATGAAGAAACGAAACAAAACACAGTAGTTTTCCAGACAGTCAGTATTAACGACGTTTCGGGAACTGGAATCTGTTCCCGTCATCAGGTAGACACACAGGGTTCAGGAATACGAGTACGACTGATTATTTTCATTTATTATCTGTTTGTTCCTTGTTTTTATTTGACCCGATTCCATTTTGGAATTTCATGTTGTGTATGTATCTTGCTGACTAAAGCATACTCTGCTTATTTTATGGTTTTCTTTTATTTGTTCAGTTTTCTTTGACAGTCATTAGATTTGCAATGGAGTATGTCCAAGAAACTGAATCCTGTATATATGTGTTCTCAGTCAGACAACAGCTGCTCATTGGCTCGTTGCTGACACGGCAATAACACATTATTGGGTCTGCAGTCACTTGCTTCTATATTATTATTACTAGGGCCACGAACATTTCGCGAAAATAATTGTGCCCCAATTTGTTTCAGTGCCTTACACGCACATCTGCAGCTGTGTTTCATAGTAATTAGCAGCGTGTTTGTGTAAAGCGACGTCTGACATTTGATTGTGCCAACCACAGTAAGGTTACTGTGACACCACATGTATGTTATTTGCTGGTAGAACCTCAAGACACGTGACAGTTCAAACATACAATCACTTACTGTGAATCAGAACTGTAGACGTACAGATAAGACACTAAAACAAACTATGGCAAAATTCTTTTCGCGAGAAGTTCACGGCCCTAAATATTGTTGATTCTGCGAACTTTCATAGTGTGTCAAATAAATCAAAGGCCAACTGAGAAATTGACATATAGTTACAGTTCTTTGAATTCTAGCATGTATTCAAAAGAATATACGAATGTTTCATGTCCCTACTAATCACAGTAGGCTACGTTCTACTGTCTTTCTCTCTATCGCTCTCTCACACACACACACACACACACACACACATATATATATATATATATATATATATATATATATATGTGTGTGTGTGTGTGTGTGTGTGTGTGTGTGCACGCGCGCGCGTACGTGTGACTAATGGCAGTACAAAAAATGTGTATTATGATTATACGGGCATCGAAGTTCCATGTGACGTGAAAATGTTAAAACGATCCAACTAATGTTTAGATAAAATACTTGTGCAACATCAGCCAGTGCAGCTTACACTGCAAGCCTGGGCGTTATGCAACTTACTGAACACATGTGTACTGCACGCTGTGTGTATAAAGGGTTTGGCATCTATCTCAGGTGAGGTGAGAGGTTCTACGGTTATT
The DNA here is from genome assembly GCA_003012365.1 of Medauroidea extradentata. Lineage (NCBI taxonomy): Eukaryota > Metazoa > Arthropoda > Insecta > Phasmatodea > Phasmatidae > Medauroidea > Medauroidea extradentata. Next base: position 47,077 of record PNEQ01097240.1, on the reverse strand, counting down.
TAACATCGAGGTCTTAGTAGCCGGTGAAGGTGAAGTGAGGTGAAAGGACGACACAACATCCATGCCCGAGACGGGATTCGAACCCAGAACCTTTCGCACAGTAGACCGGAGCCGAACCGACTACGCTACTCAGGAAGACTCCTATCTTAGGAATTAGTAAACGGTACAATAGGAAATCCATTATAACTTGCATTTTCATCCATGAGCTAAGAATGTTGGAAGCGTGTTTTCAAAATGTTCTAAAACTGAATTATTGCAAAACTATTTTACGATCAGTTTGTGATATCGGATGTTTTCAATGATGAAATGCATCGCCATACAAACTTGACTTTTAAATAGACTCTGCAGTTCTGTTAATTTTCTAAATTTACAGCAATTCCGTGTTTCGAGTAGAATACTGACTTGAAGATGCTACGAAAATTTTAGAGTACTCATACTTGGAGTTGTTTGGACACTTGCTAACCAAGACAAAATTCATATTACAAAGAACACAGAAAAGCAACCATTGAAATGATGTATAAACACTTTTAAGTAGTAAAAGATTAACTATATTAAAAACATATACACACAATAAATGAGTGTAAACATGTCCTGAGGAATAAATGTTTTGCAGTCTAATAAATAAAAAAACGCAGGTTTGTCGTTAATAGTAGGTATATGCATAATATATATATATATTTAATAAGAGATGAACAAGGCCTTGTCGCACATTCTACTCGGCCGGGAGCAGATATTCCGCTCTAAGAAAGAGTGCAATCTGTGCCTCACCCAAACTAAGGTTAATTCAACTGCAGGTACGAATGATCAATGTTTAAAGTTTGGGAGATGGAAAATTTCTGCCGCCTGGGCGCTGGGATTGGTAAGAGGCGTGATCTTACAACAACAGAGCTTTTGCGAATTTTAAGTTACATCCAGTTGATAATTTAAAAACTGATTTTTTTCACTTTAAATTAAAATTTACTTAACTACTCTCTTTGCCAAAACTAGTTAAATTTAATCTTTCTATGGCCTGATATTTATTTAGACCCGTTAGCGGAAGAAGAGCAACTAGCGGTACACATTTATCCTGTCTTAAGCCCAGTTCTCTTTCACGTTAGAAAGATAAACGAATTCCTTACGGACGAGTTTGGCAAGGTAAAAGTTCTACTATTCGTTGCGCTGTCATCGCTAAGAACTTTAATAAAATGCGAGACAGTAGTACAACTAATTTTAACTAGGCCTCGCAGAGAGAAAAATTGTTTATTCAAATGGTAACTGAAAAACAAGCCAATTTTTGTTTTAAAGTTGATTCACAAAAAGCATTTAATCAACTTTGTGTAACCATTTTATTACACGAAAAGTCCTCTGATTGGCCAGCTTGCACCTCTCACTGACACCGGCTCAACTAGCGGCAGAAATTGTCCCTCGCCAGACTGATAACTTTACCCGTGCCAAACTTTCCCATAATAAAATATATTTAATTTCTACCCTATAGTATAAATAACACTACCCATGCGCGGACTGTCCCACACAAGAGGGATCATATACAAATATATAAATTAATTACATTCGGGGTGTCGATTTGCTCACGAGTGCAATTTGGATTGTTTGTGCCAAATTGCTTCAAAATTCCATTATTATCCCCTCACTGTGTGATATGTAATTGTTGGTATGTTTTTAGTTGTCATCTTTAAATAGAAGCATAAATATCTTTTTTTATAAAAAAATGTTTCCCTATATTATGAGCAAACCTTCTTGAAAGTTCCCAACAACAGAAGGGTATTAGCATTATTTGTTTAAAGTTGGGATCTCCTCTTTGTTTTCCATGTGTGTGTGTATCCTTTTCTATTCGGTTGCGTAATCTCTCTATGCAAAATGAAGTGCCCCACTCACTCATCAACGCACAGTCCAAACCACTGGACCTAGAAACGTGAAATTTTCAGCATAGCTTCCCCCACGGCTATAGGCACCCATTAAGGAAAGTTTTTCGAACATCGAAGATTAAAGAGGTGAAAAGGGGCAAAACGTGTTTTCGCGAAAGTCTCGATAACTCTCTAACCTAATGATATATTGTTAATATTTTTACTTCAAAACATTGCCTAAGCAGATGCACATGTCATCATTGTTAGATTTTTTGAAATTCGGAAATTAAGGGAGTGAAAAGCATTTTAATGTGTTTTCAATAAATCCTCTATGTTAAACCACTTAAGGATATCTAGGTGATCTTTACATCAGAAAGGTGCTCATATAAATATCTTAAAAGCAGATTTATGATTGTTCAAAATTCATCCTTGAAAGCCGGTAAAAAAATTCTATGTGTTTTCAATTAATCATCAGAATCTCCTGAATAATTTGAGATATCGAGGTGATTTTTCCTTTAAAACGAAGCTTACGTAAATATCTATAAAATAACAGAACTCAGTTTTTTTCGAAATTCGACAGTTACGGGTACGAAATATAATAAAATGTTACAGAACTCCCAAAAAGTGAATATTGATCACGAAGAATTAACTCAAAAGTTGCAATCGATATGTTTTTACTCTACAAAAGACAGTTATTGATTACCATAGAGAAATAAATATGAATTAAAATCAAAGATGTTCTGCAATTAAAGTACTTTCAGCGAAGTGGACTGGATAAAGCTGTTTGGATTTGTTGTATTATTAAACTGCTGGATTCATATTTGATATTTTAAATATATACAGAGTATATAGTAACACCATAAATTAATACGTAATTAAAAGTTAGTTACTCTTTTCCTTAGTACACGCGGGCGAAGCCACAACGGAACAGCTAGTTTTCATAAAAATATTTAATTTTTTTATTTTTGTAGATTTAATATTTGTGGTGGCCAGATAGTGTTATTCGACTGCTGGGCGCACAAAATATTTTTTAGTAAATCAATATAAATATGGTAACTCGGTGCGAAGATGCCAGACATGCAGGTTTTCATTTTTCGTTAATTATTAACCTTTTTTAAAGATAAAATTATAGCACGTTACTAACTTACACAAATATCCAGCGAAAATAGCATCCAATTTTAATAGTCTTCGCATATTTATTAAAATATTATAACGTCAAATTTCCTGAATTGTTGCGTCTTCCCCCGAGTCACCTTATAGTCGGTACCCTGTTTATGCTGTTTTAGTTAATTTTAGTTCTTAAATCCTGAAAAGGAGCAGATATCAGAAAACTGTAACATATAAATGCTGGAAATTGGTTATACTAGACTATACAGACTATTTTTTCCAAAACATAAAAATTTCTGAAATTCTGACTAATTATTGATTTTAAGAAAATTTTATTAAGTCGATAGTTAGCAGAAATTATTTTAACTTATGTTTTGAAATTATTAACTAGATAGTACAAACTATTTCCAACATTTCTATGCAACGGCTTTGCGATATCTGCACTCTTTCAGGATTTTAAGAAAACAAATTCGCACAAACAGCATAAATAGGAACCTGTAGCTTTATTTATTCTACTGCTAATATAACTACCTGCATTTCCGTTGCTGATTCAAGCCAATAATGACATCATCTTCAAACACCTTCAGCACGACATCTGAAAAAAAAAAAACCGTTTCTATTTGTTAAACGGAATTAACACTGCAAACAACTCCTCACACCCACAACAAGGAATGTCAAGAGTTTCATTACAATTTCAAACTTCATTTAGTCGTGCATGGTTACGTCATACTACGGCATTCACTTCGCGGAGGTACTAACTGACTATGCAGTTCTATTCACAGGCATGCAACTACGATGTGTTGAGTCACTGTGCTTATAATAAAATAATGCAACTGCTGGTCCGAAGTTAACGTGAAGCAGATCAACAATTTATGCCGCAAAACATATCTTATATTTCGGAAGTCCAATGACCTACATGCTAGAACCCATGGTCCTGTGTATGCTCAAGTCCTGGCTATTTATTTGTCCATTAGCCACAAATCACTGGAACAGCATACTATGAACGTTGTACTGGGCTTGAGTAAACATAGGACAGTGGTTTCTACATGTAGGTCACTGAACTAGCGAAATGTTCCTTTTCCTATTCATAAGACATACATGAAATATACAAACGCTCAAGTATTTCGGTGCATCTACTAACGATCTGTATGTTTTTCAACTACCTAATACTATTAAAATTTACAAGGTTTGATTTAACTGTCTCTAAATGTATTTCAGGAATCCAATTTTCCAAAATATTTTTGTAAAGAAAAAAAATTAGAACTTTACAAGATGCATCTAACAACATGTTACTTGCCATGATTTGCTTTTAGTTTTACAAGGAAAAGTATATTTCAAACCACATAAAGATTTGTGTCGTTTTACTTCCTGATAAAATATTTCTAAAGTTAGGTTATTAATTTATTTTTGTAGCGTTACAAACATATTTAACAGCGCGGTCTCTCAGACTTGCATACAGACTACAGTCAGTGAAGAAATAATGCAGTGATACAGAAGTGATCCCCAGTACCACGTGAATATTTACAGAAAAAAAACCGTACAACTTACGGAAATAGGTAAAGGCGTGATGCTACAAACATAAATAACTGCAAATTTTTGTGAAACATGAAGTTTGCATAGAACTGATAGTCTTCCAGCTAGCATGCTGCTGTGATTTTTAAATGACTATTTCAATGTGACTAAAATAGAACGTGAAACATGAATATGAACATATACGCCCTCGATACAGGATGTACAAATTTGTTGGAAAAATTCTGAAATTACAGACTACATTCCTTTAACGAAAGTGTACTTATGTTACACAGTGCTATAACCATATCTCGTACCTAGCTGTTTTTTTTTTATCAAATTTAAACATTGTGTTACGGTTGCGTGTAACCATATAATTGGTTCATATTAAAACACCCTTAATGTGTATATATTATGCAGCATCCTACAGTTGAATATAAAATAGATTTTAAATTACTTCGTTGTAGTGATAAATAACGCGACAGCATTCGTATACGATATACAGATGCATGACTACATACTATACAATAATATAAGGGTTATTAATTTAGGCAAAATATATGGACATATGTTATAAAATTGAATTCGGAACGAAGCTTCCATTTATTGGGCGGTTTCATAATTTCTGATTTTCTTCCGATTATAATCTGATTAAACTTTAAGTGGGGGTTATCCACGATTTCAGTTTCTGAAGTAATTATAGATATAAAACTGCGGTTAAACTAGTGGTAACCAATGGTTAACTGATACACAAGATAAAGTACCGGTCACTGAGTTAATCAAAAGTCTATATAGTATAGTAACTTTTAACAAATATGGCAGGAAATGTTTTTAAACAATAAAACATTTCCCCTGTAATGAAAAAATGATCACGTTATTACAAAATCAGAAAAATAATTGAATGTAAAGTTATATTAGGAATTTGTAATTTTTCGCCTTTTTAATTCAGAACTTTTTATTCGAAACGAATGTATAACTTCAAATACAAAGTTTGTTTCTCAACTGAGGTTACAGCAAATCTAATTTTTTCAAAGATTATTGTTGTAAGTAAAATTAATATTACTCAGTGTAGGTATATTGTAAATTAAGAATTTTGTATCGATAAATGACAGTTTTTGCAAAGCTATTTTAGCTACACAAATATATTTACACATCTACTACTATTACGAGAAACGTATTTCGTGTTTCAACATGAATAAGTATTTAGAATGTATGTTGCTGTTTTGTTTTGTTTTTAATGTTAAGAGGAAAAGTTAGTTTTTGTTAGATCACATAGTAGGTCTAATTATTTATTTCTATATTTAATAAATGTACAAAACGCGTCGATTTCTTGCTCGAACATGCAATCTATAAAAAATTTTGATAAACGAAATATAACATACTTCATTGATTATAACTCAACGATTCTCACATGACAACAAAAATCATGAATTATCAACGTCTCAAAATTTGAAACAAAAATTGTTATTTCTGAAAATAAATCTTATTATTTTTTGACTTCAGTCATGAGTTTTGTACTCGCCGAATATAAATAATACGAACCCAGAAAGTATCTTGCGGTCTTTCTACACTATTATAATCAGAACTGCAAACCAAAACCATTCACGATAAAACAAAACATTTTCTCACCACAAGTTTGCTTACTTTCGTCCATGTTTATAATTACTTTTGACTCTCTCATCTGTTGAAGAGATTTTCGGCGGCAATTCATATCTCGCCTTGAAGACTTCCATACGCTCTCCGCTATTCCATTTTCGTGTCTAACTTGTTTACTTTTCCGTACTTCGCTTTTAAAGTTTTATCGGTACATGGACATACACCCAAAATAATGTTGAACTCGGCTGCATTTGTCTTCCAGCATTCCTCTTTGTGTTTTCAAATCATTTCAGCGGTGTTTAATACATTCCGCATTATGAAACATTTTTTAACTATAGTGATTAAAAGTTATTTTTCACAAGTACTTAATAAAATTACTGGGACGTGCACGTTTAGGCTACCTCTTTCGTCCATACTGTTTACAAGCAAATTTTAACTGACACAAAAAAAAAACTGAATAAACGCCCAATCATACCACATACGTCACTGCAAGGTTGTCACATTTACATTTAACAGCACTCAGCTGATCACAACATTCTTAACCGGGAGAAGTGGTTTGAGAATTATCATGGTATTAACCAGTAATTAAAAGTTTCGTTTATATTTACCATATGGTCAGATAACCAACACTTTAAACAGAGATTATAAAACCGGCCCTCAATATAGTCATATTTACCCTTTGGCAAGGCTTAACTGTTTATTTTTGTAGCCTACACGAATTATCAACTATTGCATTTCAGTAAAAACAAAAAGAATAAATATGCAGAAAGTATACACTTACTCTACTGTTAATTGCAACAGCAAATTAATGAGCGCTCAATTTTTACCTAAAAAGTTACCGTTAAAAAGTACATTATATTGTATTTACTGGATAAAAACTGGAATGATTTCAATTAGCACTATATTAATTGATATATGATCACGAGTTTCTAACTTTAGTTTCAAAATAGATTGTAACTAAGCATAACGCAGTCGACACATAGAAACGAATTAAATGTTCGTGACAGATAGCTTCATATTTTTATCACACTTAAACAGAAACTTATTTTTATAAATAATTATTATCTTAAACTCTTCATGCACAGAGTTAAGGGTCAGTCAGGGTAATAGTGTATATTGGTGTGTTAACCTGTATCATTTTAAAAATTCCATAACCTACAATATATCTGTGAATAACAGGCCACACTGTATATTTTGTCATTTAGACAGTGCAAACAGACCAGTGTCTACAATTACACTTACTTACAACCTACATAATAAAATACAGTTATTACCTTCGATAACTTAATAAAAATAATTATGCCGCAAATCACGAACTATGCCCTAATTTTTTTTAACGTTCACTGTGAGCGAATACTTTTTTCATAAAAATACACACTAAATAGAGACAAAATACTTCTCGATTCGACCCAACACACTAGGTATCCGAAACTGAGAGCAATATAGACGTACAGAGCAAACACATTTGTGAACATCAATTATTGTATGTTTAACATCCACAGGAATAGCACATGCTCTCGGTAAAGGAACTCAGCAGACAGAGAAGAGTGTAGTCAGCCAAGGCATGTATTAAGGAACCGAAACAGCATTCGTGTGCTGAGATTTCTAAACATCCCGGGAAAACCTCAGGCAGGATGTACTGACACGGAAAGCATTCTGCCGTATGTGAGGTAAGGTATTTACTACTCCACCTCGGTCGATCTCACATTCAGGAAGTTCCGGAATTAGGGGTTGTAGACCACATAGACGGTAGAGAATGCAAAAAGAAACACTATTTGTTAGTGAACATTTGTCCAGGGATGGCATCCTGTACGGTTACAGGGGCAAACATTAGTACGCTAATTAGAATTCCGCCCGCTCCGAAGTGCCAGTCTAGTCGCTGAGGACGGGATAAGCGAGCGCAGTCGAGCGGATGTAGGTGTATTGCGGGGTGCAGATGTCTAGGCGCATGCTCAGTTTAAGAGAATAAAAATAGCTCTCCTTCCCATGCTGTAGCTTCACTAAACTGCCAGTTACACATATCCTCAATCAAGGTATCTGCCAACTTGTATACACACTTTAAACAACTTAGTCTTTCTTCTTGCTTGCACTCTGGACTAAATATACTTCTGCTCGCACCGTACAAGTGAAACAACTGCTGCATTAGCCATTTTCGAAAGGTGGAGTAGGATATGTTTACTTAGTTGTCGATCAACAGGATTTTGGCGGACGCCTGTAAAGCTGTTCAGGGTTTTAAGATAGCGAGGAAAACATACCTATTTCATATATGTTAAATATTTAGATAATAGCGAGTCCATAGCACATTCTTAGACATTATTTTATTTATAATACAAAATGCCAATTCCGTACTCGTTGCTTATATATTTCAAACAGGTTTTTTTTTGTTTCACTTCTTTGTGGTTTTGGTAATGTCACCATTTGGCACAAAAACATGTGCCACGAGGCGGGCCCCTTAACTACACCCATTGACACCGTCAACCCAATAGTCGCATACTAATGCTCAAAAGGTCTTCGCGACCTGCACGGACAGATCGGGACAACCTACACGGTCAAACACGTCTGCATAGTTGTGGCAGACCCCTTATTTAGGTATTTTGTATGGAATTGAACTCGCTATATCTTGCCCCCCACCCCGTCTTTCACAGCAACCATCAAACGCAGCATTACGACTTCCCCTCTCACTTTCAATCACGAACTGCAACACACACGACTTTCACGTACCACTCGGTTGTCTAGCGACAGGCGCTGTGCCTGGCAGAATATTGAAATATTGCTGGCGGTAGTGCAGGTGACCAGTCGGCTTTGATTAGCGCTGTTTTTGATATTATTATTTTTTTAAGCTTAAACGAGAGTATATATCAAAAATCTGTCCGCCAGTTTTGTTTAAAATCGTCTTCTCTATGTTGGTTGATTTTTCAAGGCAGTAAATATTATGGTTTTAGCTAATTATATAATTGACCAAATAATGGTTAATTGACTTTTGAGTCGAAACTTAAGAATTTCTTGTTTTGAAAAAAAAAATAGAAAAAACAATTTTAAACAAAACTGCCAGACAGATTCGTGATATCTGCTTTCGTTTAAGCTTATATATATATATATATATATATATATATATATATATATATATATATATATATATATATATA
>PNEQ01097240.1:0-37778 GCA_003012365.1 Medauroidea extradentata | reverse complement strand
CCTATCGTACTGCATTTTGACGTCGTTCCGTAAGGCATGCGCGGATTGAAATACGAAATTTAACGCGAAAATAATCTTCCATGTTTTTTTTGTGTTTTTTTTTTTTTTCGTTGCGTTAAATTTCTCTCTCCCGTATTCGTCAGTTCGAAAATGGAATTTGATGAGCAGAACGACCTGCTTTTTATTGTGTTCATCAGAGACACATGTTGTTTCATGTCAAATAAAAGGATTTTAAGAACAGTAAAATAAAAATAATATTTGGGCAACTGTCAGGTACATCGCAGGATTCACAGAACTGTACACGATAATTTTAACGTTTGAAAACATAATCTGCTAATGCTGTGCTTTGGTTTGCTAGCAGTAGCTGCAATACGAACTACATTTTGCGAGCAACACTGCAATCAGCAACTGCCAACTGCCAAACGGACTTCGTTGTTGGTTCATTTTCAGTCAATCAGAGTCCACCAGCCAGGACTACAGCCAACAAAAGTCTTCATTTGCTGCTCATTAGATTTAGAAGGTCTTGCTCCATAGTGGAACCAGTCAAAAAAATTTTTTTTTCCTAAAAAATAGGAGTTTTTATCTTATACATTAGATTCAAGGGTGGCCAATCTTTTCGGATCTATTGCCAGAAAGTTACCATATCAAGTCACAGGCCACGATAAATAACCTTCGTGTTGACTATTTTTATAAGCTCACCATTTACGTACTTTCTTATAGTATTATAACTGATAATTATTTTACAAAACATTTATTTACAGTGTATTTTCAGTGCATTAACCTCTTAAAGTTTGAACACTGTATCTACAGTACTCAGGAAAGGAGCGCTGCCAAATATGAAATTATTATTATTATACATATTATTTTTGACAGCGTAAATAACTTGGAAATAATGTACAAATGCAGTGGCAGGATAGTGTCTGGCCCGGGAGCATAGCGGTGGTCATCTCTGTATTAGTTATTAAAGGAGCACGATAACTGCAATAAAATAAGCGATATATAATATGAATACAAAAATTAAAAGTTTAGTTTTGAATTTGTAAAACTTTTTCCTAGCGTGCAGCCTTTCCCGGAGGCCAGGAAAGGACAAGATAGGGACTTACGTGTTAAAGTTTATTACATTGAACACATTCATCATAAAAAAAAACATCGCTTTCACACACACATAAACACACAATGATTTTGTATTGAGAAGAATAAAATGCTGCTACATGCATAAAAATGTAGCAAATCTTGATTATGTTTATCAAAATGTATCTTTTGAATATAAACACGTATTTTGTTCACGGTGTTCAGCGCATTGAAGGAAAGCCCTAAGAGACCCAATTACGTGTGTCCACAAAGCTTATCTACGAAAAGGAAAAATACTTTAGACTACTTGTGAGTTTGAATTTTAAGATACCACACATTTATGAAGCATTTTTGAACCCTTCTTTTCGCTAAAATCGCTTATTTTTCAGACGACTGTTTTTCAAGATACATGTACCAGGTTCGTGCGACATTGAGATCTACAGTTACGTTAGACTTTGCTACAGTGACGTGTTCAATGAAAATAGAGTCGCCGCTCAACGTCTCACAGCAAACACACCACGGCGGGAACATTGCATGCGCATTCGCGACTTTGGACGTAGAGGCGATATCACAATACATGTGCCGGCCAGCGTCGCTCGTAACGCCTCATCGTTTTTCACCTCGCACAAACACACCCTTCACTAGACAGCTTCCACGTGTATCAAAATATTGAACTTGGTACACTTTGGTATTATGACCTTCTAATTAATTAGTTCTATCGGGAGTTTTCTCACGATACGCACGTTTCTCTTATTCTTAGTTGCGCCTCTGATACAATCCAGATTCATCTCACCTCTGTTATTGTTCAAGGCTGGAACGACATTAATATCCCTCGAGTAATACAGTCAGCTCATAATGTCAGCATTCTCTCATACATGTCGGCCGTACCTGATGGCCTAAAAATAGAATTTCACATACCAGTAATCGTAAATTCATCGCCTGAATTTCGGAAAATAATTCCTTATGAACATCATACCAAAATTCTACACTAATAACATTATAAATGCGTAAGTAACTCTATTCTCTTTTCACGAGTAAACCTCTGGACCGATCACAGTAAAATTTGGCATAGAGGTAACATGGAGAAGAACGTAGGCTAGTTTTCATCATGAATATTTATGAGGATAGAAAATATAACGTGGCTGCTAACAATAAATTTGTTTAACTTTCATTGTTGTAGTTTCATTGCTAACAAATAGATTGTATATATGCAATTGTTTTAGTTTCGTTGCTAAGAAGTAGGTTTGACAACAATAATTATTGTAGCTTCGTTGCTAACAAGTAGATTGTACAGCCGACATTGTTGTAGTTTCGTTGCTAACAAGTAGGTTGTATAGCTGTCATTGTTGTAGCTTCGTTGCTAACAAGTAGGTTGTATACATGTCATTGTTGTAGCCTCGTTGCTAATAAGTAGGTTTTACAAGAATCATTGTTGTAGTTTCGTTGCTAACAAGTAGGTTGTACAGCTGACATTGTTGTAGCTTCGTTGCTAACAAACAGATTGTACATATGCAATTGTTGTAGTTTCGTTGCTAAGAAGTAGGTTTGACAACAATCATTGTTTTAGCTTCGTTGCTAACAAGTAGGTTGTACAACTGTCATTGTTGTAGCTCCGTTGCTAAGAAGTAGGTTTTACAAGAATCATTGTTGTAGTTTCGTTGCTAACAAGGAGGTTGTACAGCTGATATTATTGTAGCTTCGTTGCAAACAAGTAGGTTGTATAGATGTCATTGTAGTAGCTTCGTTGCTAACAAGTAGGTTGTAAGAATTGTCAGGTATATATTTTCGTAAACTTAGGTTAAAATATGGTTTCTACACCATTCACTCGATAGTGATGAAACTTTGGTGAGCTGTAGTGCGTGCAAACGCGATGGTTTCTAACAAAATAAAAGCTATATATATATATATATATATATATATATATATATATATATATATATATATATATATATATATATATGTGTGTATGTATGTATGTAAGAATATGTGTGTGTGTAATTAATAGGAGGAGGCAAAATGAGGGGAGAGCGCAACGTGATTCCTAAATATTATAGCATTAAACTGAAAACAATGAGAAAGAAGTTACTGGTAATAGCTAGTAGAACATATTTTAACCAATTTGTACTTAAGCAGAATATAAACTTAGAGGCGTGACCAATCTTTGCAACGAATATAAATTTGTTATAGGAGGCCCGAGGTAAAGTGAGCACTTTTAAAGCCCTCGTCACATTTTTAAAGCAAATTTGTATTTTGTGCCATTTAATTTAAACACATCGCAGTAACTAATAACAAAACATTGCACGCCTGAGAGAACAATATATTTTAAGTAGTTTTCATAACAGTGTTTTAGTTAGAGAAAATATTATTTCTACAATCTTATTAATTTGGATAAGTGTTAAATTAAAAAACTATATAGAAATCATAAATAATTAAAAATGAAAAATACACACAAAAAGGTTCCCTTAAAAAGGAAAAAAGTAACTGTTTCAAATTATTGACCCTTAAATACGTCGGGGGACCGCTGAGTAAGTAAAATAAGTGGTTAAAATTTGTATATCTTATTGCTACGCTTATTGCTACTGTAACAAGCCGTCGGCGCTTGTGTTTATGATATTTTTGTCATATTAACTATGTATGTGTTAGTATAATGTTCATTGTGCTTGGGCTTCAGCTCCTATCAAGCTTCAACTAATGGCTTAGCTTTCTGTTATGACGCGGGAACACTCAACGTCAGCGGTGTTATCTGGGAGAAAGAAACAATGCCGTAGCTATTCTGTGAAGCTTATCGTTTTTAGAAAGCATGGCAATTCGTACTAGCTAACATCCCTCTAACCCACTTACCTTTTATGCGCGCGACGGACTTCGATACTAAAACAGCGACGCCGCATGCCTCAATATTACTTTCCTTTTTATGCTGATAGCATCGTATATTTTTATGGCGGAGGAGAACTCGCAAGAAAATGTCTCTGTCTGTAGTGATATTTGACTACTACGAGGTGAGAAGAGAGTGTTATTATGTTGAGGGAGGGAGTAAGGTATCTTTATTGCCATTGGCCCTTATGCACACCGGAAACGTACGAATAGGGCCCGTCTGAGAACAGCTTCCGTTTACTCTGCCCTGTACCCTTCGACGTTACAACAACTTCACTGCAGCTGTACGCTCAGCCGATTGAAATAAAAAGAAGTACACAGTAAAAATGACTCCTTTACAGTAAATGAGTAGATCTCTTTCGAGCATTTAGGTTCCAACAAATAATTTTGGCTTTACTTGTAAATCAAGCAATTAAAAGTATACAGGATGTCAGGAAGAAACTATCGTATATTAGGCACGCCAGCTCGAATCCTGGGTTAAACAGGAGACGAAAATGTTAGTGGCAAAATGTATGATAAAACATTACGTGCACAATGTGGCAACATAGCAAGGCGTTAGTTTCCTCTTGCGCTTCACAGGTATCTTTCTACCTCTGCTTTAACCGCCATGTCATGAGCGATGGTTTCAATCTACAGCAGTCCAAACATGGTTCTACGTTCATTCAACGTAACATACATAAAATAATGCCCGGTCGTTTAGCACAAGAGGGGACTTTCTCCTAGCAGTGTTGCCGCATTGTAAGCGAAAAATTTTGTACAACATTTTGTCACTAATATTTTCGCCTCAAACTTAATCCAGGATTCGCTTGTTGTGCTGATGTTTGTGGATAACATGTATAGCCTATTTGGCGTTACCAACTGTTGTCTTTAAAAAATATTTTCTTTTGTGAATATATTACTTTCTTAGCAGGAAAATTACTACTTTAATAAAGCTTATCTTTAAAATATAACTAACTTTAACTTAAAACAACTACTAATACACCGCCTACAACCTTTTACGACGTAGAAAAACAAAAACTACCAAACAAAGTGAAGCACATATTCTTCCTTTCCGAATGAGGAAACGTGGTCATAAATAAATGTATTTGTTTATTTTATTTATTTACACACGTACGAAGTTTAGGCCGGTTTACAATTTGCCGTGGACTCCTCTTCGGGAAGACAAGAATTCGATCCTAGTCTGGCAATTCTGATTAAAGTTAAACGGTATTTCCTATCTCAGCGAAATATGCGAGGGATCCTTTATACACACATTGCTTCTTTCACATTTGTTAATGATTATTTTATCTACTATCTATTTATATTATAACTTCTCTGTGACCTAGTGAGTTGGCACAACTGTACCACGTTGGACTCGCATCCGGAAGAACCCGGGTTCGATACCCTTCTCCGGCCATCCTAACTTCGGTTTTCCATGGATTCGCGAAATCGCTCCAGGCCAATTCTGGGATGGTTCCTTAACAAGGTCAAGGTCGACTCCTCCCCCAGCTCCTGTCATTGTACCAAGTTGTGTCACCGTCTATAATGACCTCTCTGTGACGTAAACCACTTACCTTTCCTATGACTTCTCTGTCGACGAGTTTAGGCGCCGCACTTTACAATCGCAGCTGTTGTAAAAATGGAACTGTAAATTTTACATTCGGTACAGTACAATTATTTAAAATAAAATCAATAAAAGGTACTCTATTTATTTTAAATAACTGCATTGTACTAAATATCCAATTTTGTGTACCATTCGTCAAAATAAGCATTTATAAGAGGTTGTTCTTATCACGCGTCACCTATACTAAAATACTTCATACAAATATACCCTCCGTCCTCTTAACATAAAAACATTCACATAAATATACACCCAGCGTTATTAAATACGTATTAACTCGTTGTGATAGCAGAGCCGATACTCACAAAGTTTGATAGAAACCACTAATATTTTCGATAGATCATTATACAAAAACTTTGCAAATTACTTATTTCAATATCTTGGTTACTTATTTTAATTCAAAGGCTATTTTAATGTTGTTGTCTACGACTCTAGGAATTTTACAACATGGCAGACTTTACTGTTCCTACTCACACAGGTTATTTTACGTGTTTCAGGATTGAGTGATCCATGTAATTTTATGCTGAGCAAACGTTTTACAACTAATATAACTGGAGTAACACAAAAATATTCAAAATTAGAAAAAGGAAGTATGTCGACTCAATCTCATAATCTATGAAGAAGTATCTAGGCGTGAGCATTGGAAGAGTAATTTTTCGAAACTTTGATGTGGTTGGTTTAAAGCTGGAAGCAGGTTGGTAAACACAAACTTGACATTTAGTATATACTTCTATATAACGTTATAAAATCAACATGTCTGCGAAAAATTTCTGACCACCACGTATTTTCGCGAAGTTTTGGACTTAAACTACTATTGTTATTTATTTTGATTTTTTACACCCAAATGACATATTACAGTGAAAAAACTTGAAAATATTTCTACTCTCCATCAGCAACGAATTTTTTTAAAATAAATTTAAATACAGAAGAAAGCCCTAAATTTTCCAGTTAATGTAATAATCTTCAAAGAATTCTACTTGATAAACGTAATTAATGATTTTACACAGCCATGAAATTATTGCTAATGTTTTCGCAATGAGCAAACAGCGAAAGCTAAGGTTTCTGCCAAATTACAGTGAAAAAAAAAAAAAAAAAAAAAAACACAAATACGTTTGTGCCAAAAGTTTAAGACCACTCGTAGAAACATGAACTAACTACAGTCTTTGCATTAAATTTGTATTACGAAGGTTTTCTACATATACACTAAGTTGTTTTTAAGTATATGGCGTCTACTGCAGCTTCATGGCACTTATTTAATTCTCGCAGGCATACTGCGAATGAGATTCTGTTAATATTCAATGGAAATGTGAGACCATATTGTTACAGTCATGGCTCTGAATTCGTGCATGTTTCTTGCTTGGGACTCAGCTAAAGGTGGATTCACAATACCTCGACGATATTCACATTACAGCTCCGATACAGCAGTTCTTTAAGCAAGATATTCATGACGATTCTGCTTGCATTCACAATACTTGGCATGATGACATGCAGCTCGTCGCGGCATGGCCATCGGCAGTACCTAAAAGTAGGTGCCACCATTTTTTATTAAATATATTATTTCAATCAGCTGTTTCATTAAAATACTAATGAAGTTGTAAAAAAAACATGAAAGAAAAGACAACGCAAACATATTGCATAATGTTCTTCGCAGAAGTGAAAGTACTTTTAGAAAAAAAAAGAGTTGTTCATTATTTACTCGCAAACCATCAAGTTTCTTTAATCATAAACAAGCAAAGGGAATCGGGTAAATTTTCTGGAAGTCAAGGTACTTTTAATAAAGTGTATCTATTTTCGAAATGTTATCGTAAACTAAACACTTTTCATACAAGTGAAATGTACCAAGTATTCTCAGCTTCAAGTAAATTTCATTTTGTAATGTTGCATTTCCTTTCCCTGCAAGGCCCGACACAGTGAAAATTAGAAATAGAACCTACATTCTTCTGACTGATGTTTTATATTGGATTTTGCTCAGATTTTGTTGTGTCGGGCTCGTCGGGTCATTTTGAATCCACCTTAATTTACCCCCAATATAGTTACAGAGATTCTCTCAATGGAGTTTAAGTGCGGGCTTCGTGCTGGACGTTATAAATATGGAATGTCGTTCTTCTCGAACAACTGCGTGGTATAAGATGGGATCGGTGACAAGAAGCATTGTCCTGATGAAGAACAAAATGACCTCCATGAAGCTCGCGTGCAAAGGGAAGCATGGTGTACTTCATAGTTTCAATATATTCCTTAGAATCCAAGGAACTGTATGTAAATCGAATGAAGCCTGTCGCGTTCATAGATATACAGCCCCACACTATGATTGAACCACAACCTTGCTGCACAGCAGAAGAAGGCACTCGGGTGGAAACTTCTCGGTGGACGTACGCTATACATGTATATGGCGGCGCGAATACAGTTCAGAGCGGCATTCGTCACTGAACAGCTACTTTTTCTAATCTCTTCTGTCTGCACCAGATCCGCTCGGTTCTCCTGGACACAGCTGTTTATAACGGGTTTCTTACTGCCCAGAGTTTGCAGTCGAAGTGATGGCTGACACCTTCTCACTTCATATCTTACAGTCGTGTTCTCAGTACTGGCGCCGATGAATTCCGATTTTGTTTGGCGAGTCTTGTAAGGGCTGGGTCGTCCCCTATGTGATGTTGACTTTAGTTTACCACTACGATGTCGGACGTGCCCCTCACCAATTTTCTGGTATTTGTCTATTGTTTGTGCTGCACATGTTTTATTCACATTTACCACACTAACTATCCCTTTTGGCTCTTGTTACAGTTAGATACGCCAATCACTTGCCACTTTATCGCGTTTCAGACACTTGTTTTACCCACTGCGGAAGATCGTGTCAAAAAACTGAATACACGAATGTAAACGTTTCCACTGACGTCTGAAACAAAAGCCGCTAGATACTAGTACAGCAGTGATACCTAAGTTATGTACTAAATCCTTTTTTCAGAAGCAACCTCGTTGCCTTGGTTGGTTAAAAAAAAAAAAAAAAAAAAAAAAAAAAAGAACAATTTTCTCCTAGTACAACCGTTTAAGTTAATGTTTTCGACTGACTGGTCTTTAAATTTTGGTGCGAACTTATTTGATTTTTAATGTTAATTATTATATATTAAATCGGCCCAAAAACTTAGCTTTAGCTGTTGTCTCATTAATTAAACTTAAAAAATAATTTCCTTGTAACTTACTGTAACACCGTGTTATTTAAAATCGTTAACTATATACATATGAAGAAGAATTTTTGTAATGTATTAAATTAAATGTAAAGTGTATGCTTTTGTATTAATTTAATTTTCCTAAAAACCCATAACATAACGAAGAGTAGAGATATTCTTAAGTTCGTCACTTAAATACGTTACTTCATGTGTGAAATCAGTAAAAAATTTTCCGGTTTGGTTGCATCAAAAGTTTAAGCTCAATGATTCATTGTGTGAAAAAAGTTGGTATCGTTAAATTTTAATAGAAACTCGGACTAACCAAACCAATTAAAAATGAGAAAAATAAACTATCCAAATCTATTCTGCTATGACGACGATGTATTTTTTAAACAAGATAATTAAAAGAGCATTATTTTTTGAAAGATTTTATATGTTGCTTGAACCTTATAAACAAGTTTGTTAACACGCACTTTGTTATGTACTTTTACTTTGGGTTAGCATTGGACAACCATAACTATCCTGAACATGGAACATTTTTGCTTCAAAAACTTTATTTTTCATGAACATATTTTTATTAAGCTCTTCTTACTATGTTGGATACTAGTTAGAATTTCAAAGACATAATTTGGTTATTTGACGTAAGTTGGTTCATTTTAGTGTATCATGAGATGTTTACAAAGCATTCATCTCGTCATAATTAGATAAAGATAACTAGCTTAGAATCTGATATAATATAACATTTTAGCCAAACATTCGACCCATTGTACTTATTATGTAATATAGTAATGGGAGATTGACTTTGTAATTCAGAGTAAATAATTCATACTATACCCACTCAAACTTTTAAAAATACGTTTTAAGAAAAGAAATTTTAGGTTTCGAATTATTTAAATGAATACGAGTGTTCCATAACGTTTATAAATAACACTAGCAGCGTAAATAAATAAACTATCTAGAGCCTAGTCATTTAAACAGAAGTTCACTAAGAAAACGTTTCTGTATTCAGATATTTCCTCCAAAAGGTGACTGAAATTGTGTTATTTTACAGAACCAACATAATTGTCATAATAAGAACATGCAGAATTATTGTATATCTCGCAGCATTATTTTTCCGGTGCCAGGGAGACTCGTATAGCTCATTCCCTGATTATTTTTAATTTATGTAAATATTTGGAGTTTTGTTATATATTTACATAAATTAACTCTACAGAAACAGACTTAAGCACAATATTATTTTTCCCTTCGTTATTGCAAACAACCAAAATATATTAAACAGTTAAAATAAATAAAACAGGAGTGCGGTGGGATCGAAACATCAACCTCGAATAAACAAGTAGGTAATATTACCCATTACTCTACATCTCTGATATGTCTACAAGATTTTTGGCTTACCGGAGGTGAGGAGTAATGAGTAATATAACCTTCATGTTTACCTGAGGTTGCTAGTTCGAACCCACAGCATTGCTGGTGGGGATTTTCTTGACGATTTTACTGTATTTTTGTGGTTCATCACATCACTGAAATAAAGAAAAAACCTAATACTAAGATTACATTTCCTTTTGTAGAGTGACATTTGTATATTTTATGTAGGTTCACCGTTGACTCGATGTGGTTTAATGGTTGGCATGGAATTATTGAGTGTAAAGGACCTAACACAACAGTTTATAAACGTTTTCAATCACGTAGCTTAGTATGTCAGGAATTTGTAGGCAATTAGTCGAAATCTATTCAAAAAGCAGGTGTAACAAAATGAGTTGACGCGTGACATTTTGACGGAAGTCAACAACGTATGATGCCCTTGTTTGCCGAAATTGTTTTGTGCTCGGCAACCAATCAAAAACCAACGTTGAGTCTTCTGAATTTTACGTGATATTTTAACATTTGGTTTAACGTATTTCGCTAACGTTTGCCCAACTAAAAATTGTTACAGGGAAAGTTGTGTCCTTAGAACATTCTTCAACCTCGATCATTTAATTTTTTTTTTTTTTACTTAAACTATTTGGCCATCCATCCAGATTCTTAAGTATCAGAATTTAAACGGCAATCTTATCGAAATTTACTATGTCAAATATTTAAGAAAGCTTTTACCCTTGGCTTTGCTCGCGTAGATCTAAAATAATTAGTTTTAGCCAGTAGAACACTATTTCTCATGATTGATGCTACAGTGACAAAACTACAGAACATTACATTTGGAAGTTACTATATTCAGTGTTGTATGTTGAAATAATCAGCAGAAACAATGTAGCATAATACACAGTATATTAATTTATTGTTATAATTAGTAAGTTTATTACTATAAATGCATCAGCTGCTGCCCACGGATTTGCCCACGTGTATTGTAGAATCAAAACTGAGACATTGAAAGTATACATTTAGAATATACATATATGTATATTGTTTTAATTACTTACATGTGAAGAAAATTGGCATATGGACGTACACGAAGTATATAAATTATCAGTAAAAAAAGTTCGTATTATACACTGTAAAAAAAAATTGAGGTAAATTTACTGTACATGTAATGGAAGCTAATTACCTCTACAAGTGAGGGAAAATTACTCAACATGTGTCAAGGAAAGTTACTCAACTGGTAATGTAATTTTTCATTACATATTGGCGCAAGACCTCTAGGACAATTTGACATAACGCGCGAGCGAAACTTCCGATTGGTTTGTGTGGCGAATACACTACCTTGCGGAAATTTCCACACATATTCGGAAATCAGATTTCCCTTTCAAGGTTGGGGAATATTATCATACATATTATGAGTAACATTACTAACTTTTTTTACACTGTAGTTCAGGTCACTGCATTAAGTCTAATAATACAGAAAAGTACACATGAAACACATCCAAATCCGATAACCGTAGAGGAAGTTACTATTAATGTTTGTAGTGTATAATATAAATATCTTACACACTAACAACATATAAACATAGTAATACACACCTAAACACGGAATTTGATAAAAATTTCGGCTAAATTTAAATCCCACAGTAACTGTGAATTTTTTCCGGGTAAAATTTATTCTATATAATATTTCAGGTCCTAGGAAATTCATACACCAAGTTTCATCAAAAGTCATTCAGACATTTCAGCAAGAAGAGGTAATCACAGAATTACTCTCCAGATCTATCCCAAAGGAACTGTACATTTTTTACAGAATGAATAGTAGCCTACATCACTCTCCGGCCCATGAACAATCTCTATGCAAAAAATAATTTCGTTCTGTTGCTGTGTGATAGGACAAACCAAGAAATACACTTTCGCATTTTTATAATATTGTTATGATGCTACTAGTGCTGCGTGTTTCCAGAGTTTAATTCTATGAGTTACGGCGAAATTTACGGCAACTGGCTCTCTGAGTGGTCAAGTTTTCTAAGCGGAAGGTCGGTAGTAAACGTGCAGCGTGTGTTTAGTCAGTGAAGTGTAAATGCCGCACTGAGTATTCTCAGTATCCATAGAAGTATCTACAGCCCGAGAACAGAGGATGTTTGTGTAGAGGCACGAGCACAGTGAGGCCATTTCATTGAGAAAACTACGAGCAGCCGAGTTTCAATATAAAGTACTGCGTTATGGTTCTTATATTCCATTTCGTATTAATGAACAATTGAATCAGTCATTTGAGAAAGAACATAACTCAATTTTCTGTCAAGATTAGTTGTTGGTGTTTATAATTTTCTACAGAAGTAAACACACGTATTATTAAACAGCATTAAACGTAATTTGCTAGTGTAGCAAGGCACTGACTGAGCTTAGAGATTATTTGAGAAACGCCACGTTTCATTGACTACATCTGTACAAATTATAAAACCCGCAACGCATTTTGGTAAATAATTTACTTATGCTGTTTCTCAAATGACTGCTTCAATTATTTCAATTAATCTTTTGTCTCACTTGATATCGCTGTAATGCTAAAATACACTATTCAACATGACTTACATAAACAAATCAAGTACAACGCTGTGTATTTTCATATATTCTCTCACATCGTACTACGAAGTGTTCAAGAAAAATAAAGAAAATCACCTATATAAAAATCAACTGATGTAAATTTCAATCATTATAAGAAAGAAACATTTTACGTAAAGGCTTATGCATATGACGCATGAACGGTGTTGTAGAGTGCCGCGGCTATCCTTTTATACGCGAAACAGATAAACTTATTCACAATATGTTTATCTATGAAAATAACACACGGTTAAAACTAGGCTACTATCATACTGGAAATGCAACATGCTTATTAGAAAAGTGTTTTTGGGCCCCTCAAAATGGCTAAAAACGGGTTATTTTTATACAGCTGTAACTGGAAAAATACACCCGGATTCGTAAAACAAAAAGTTGGAAGCATCCGTTGGCCTTTACTACAAACGTTCCACAAATAAAATTGTAGGTTCGCAGCTTTAGGAATACGACTAGTACGCAAACACTGCACACCAGTTGGCGCATCGCGAATAGAAGCGATGCTGTTACCGTCGAGTGTGGAAAGCTGAACCTTATCGCTTCACTGTCTCCGCGCATTACGGGCGCGGTTCACCTCAGTTTTCAACGTCTTCATTTATTTTTATATTTGTATCAAATATTTTTTTTCAAGTTTTATACATACATTTTGATTAAATCTTCCTGTTAGGAAATTTTTGTTTCTCTCATAGTTTTTGCGTAATGAGTCGTAAACGTCAAACTTTGGACTTGACGGTTTTAAAAACGCCACTAAAACCAACTAACGCACCAAACTGAAAAAAGTCACACTATATAACAATGTTGTCGGCTATGATTTGACATATATAAAAACAAAAAAATATTTTTTGTATATCTAATAGTTGTTGATATTTTTTTAATTTTCATTGTTAAATTCAGCACTTTTTATTAAATACAAAAGTATTTTATTTTTTGTTTTTATATATGTCAAATCATAGCCTACAACATTGTTATATAGTGTGAATTTTTTTCAGTTTGGTATGTCAGTTGGTTTTAGTGGCGTACTTAAAACCGTAAAGTGCAAATTTTGACGTTTTAGACTCATTACGCAAAAACTATGAGAGGTACAGAAGTTTCCTAAGAGCAAGATGTAATCACAATTTATGTCAAAATAAGAAAAAAATATCTGGTACAAATATAAAAATAAACAAATACGTTGAAAATTGAGGTGAACCGCACCCTTAATCGCGGAAAATTACATCCGGCTCGTAGCCCTCTTAACATTCCACAATTTAATTTGCAACTGACTACTTATCTTCACGCGAACTACTCACATAACGCACTTACTGAGGACACGACAGTTAATACCATCCTACGCACGACCAACTATACACTTTGCTAACTTCGCTGTAAAAGCGTTTTGTAGACTGCAATACCCTGTGGTTCTATTTTAAGAGGTTTTTACGGTGTCTGTCGGTTTCCCCTTCCCCAAGTAGATAGCACTAAAGATTATGGGTAGATGTGATTGTATATCGCGAAAATATTTTGTGCCAACATAGGTATCCTTGAAAACGCTGTAGTTTCTTCCAACATATATGATATGATTCGATGATATTCTTATGACACAACGTAGCTGTCTGCAGATCAATAACAGGCATCAAATATTACACGATCGCGATTCTTATTGATTCAGTCAAGTAAGGTAACAAGCTCTCACTGAGAAACAAAATTGGTGGTGCAAACAAAATTTGGTTGAATGAACCAAATATTATGTTTGTATAGAGGCAAAAAGATATTTGCATGCTCGTAGCAAATTATTTTGTTCCTTCGATTTGTTTGAGACAAACGGCTGTATTTTGTTAACAGTACAACAGAATTTTCTGGTGATAAAAATATTTCGTTGGACATATTAAATGCACATGCAATATTTTAAGAACTAAAAAAATGTTTCATAAAATTAAAACATTTTCAGAAATTAGAAAAAATCGGAAAGGCCGGGATAGGATTCATTAACCTCGACTTGCCTTTCTCCGTCCATGACCTAACCAACTGAGCTGCGAGTGTTTCGGTGGAGACAAGTTTGGTGTTTGTGAAGGAATAGAAATATTTTTCCTATTGTTCTGCTGTATTATCAAACATGTTTGTCTGCTATCTGCGAGAAGGTAAACGACGTCAAATAATATTATTAAAATGATCGCCGTCCACCACAGTATAAAGAACGAGACCTGCGGCTGCGGTGTTTTTCAATTTTATACCATTTTCTTCTGTGATCAATCGAATTGGCCACTTTGAAATTTTTATAACTAAAATTAAGAACCTTTAATTATGCTGATTAACAGTTTAGACGACCTACTTGTCGCACAAGCTTATAGTTTGAAAGTTGAGGTATACATTGTTCGCCACCTTATCTCTGAAGCACTCCAGTCTGCCACCTTCCACAAGTCAACCAAATGGATACAGTTTCGCCAGCAAAATTATTTAGTCCATTGAAAAAAATTGTTAGTTCAAAGCACATCACTTATAAATTCTATAACTTACAATATTATTTTGTTGACAAGTTGTAACGAGTTGTTTGTTTACACAAAATATTTATTCGTCGTCCTATAGTAACCAAATATATGTTTGGCCCAAGCAAAATGCGTTTAAATAAATAATTTGGTCGAGGGAAATAATTAAATTTGTTTGGAGGATTCGAGGCTTGGTCTTACCAACAAAATATTGTTTAGCTGAAGCAAACATGATCCGAACAAATATATTTAGTATAATGAAACAATTCTTTCTGGTAAGCTGAACACGTGTTGAAACCCAGCAAAAAGTCAAGTTTTGCCGCGATATATCATCATCTCTAGTTATGGGTAGAGAGATCTGAAATTTTGCGGGTTCATTGACCTGTAGGCTAGCCTCCAAAATTATCTGTGAACTCAAGTAGCCTCCAGCTGTTCATTAGCTGCTCGCTGACACAGTGATGTGGGGCACGTTTAGTTATATTTCCATTATTGCCTTAGCGACTTCCAGGAGTTGTCAAGCAAGTGAAAGGCCAGTGCGAACAATATATCAACGTACAGATTCTGTAATTCTAGCTTGTGCCTGAAAGAAGGCGCGACATTGTCAGGTCACTAGTTATGGTAGGTAAATGTGGCCTCAATCGCGGCCATGTTTGCCCAATCCCAATAGAGCCGCGATGCATGTTCCCCTGTGTTGTATGTTTCCCCCATGTCGAGGTGTATGAGGCTTAGTCCTGAGACGCTCCTAGATCACATCACTACACCTGGGCCTCCTACTCCCTCACTAGTAAGGGTAGTTAGAAAACATTTCTTAAGAGGGCGTGGTAGATAAATAAGCGCTGAATTCATCCATTCAGATGAACACTTTTTTAAAGTCAATTTAGAAAAACTGCAAAACAGAAATCATTGATTATTATATTTGCCAACTTTATGATTTTGGCGCCAGAAATTGTTCTTCAGAAATACGTTAATAGAAAGAAATGTTTGCTCAGAAAGTTGGCAAAACTATTGTCTAGAATTGCTGTTTATTTTTGCAAATGGGCTTCGAGAAATCTACAATTTTAAAATGATGCTCTTAGCGCTGAATTATATACCATGCACTCTTAAGTTTCTCACACACACACGGTAACGTGGCGCAGCTCATGCGAGCAAGAGGCGCGTGGTGCAGGGTGGTACTCGTCGGCAAGAAAGTGGCCACCTGCCAAGGGCGACAAGCTTCGACCGTTACAAGAATATTCGAAAACTTCTCAGCGTACTTAAGTTATGTCTGCCTAGGAATAGCGCACTGATAGACTGTGAGGAGAAGTACAATGTGGCGTTATTCCTGGATATCGCTGGTGCTTTCGACATTGCATAATGACCTGAGCTCACGTGGGGCCTTAAGAGGCCGTGGTACATAATTCAATGCTAAAAGGATTAATCTATAACTGCAGGTTTCTTGAAGCTAATTTGCGGAAATTAAACAATAGCAATCCTAGACAGTAGTTTTAGCCAACGTTTTAAACAAAATTGTTTCCAGTGTTACGAACTTCTGAGGCACAATCTCTGACGCCGGAACCTCGTGCATTTAACTGCGGCGCAAGAGATCACGCGTAACTAATTAGTAATTCTGAATAAATATTTACTTATAATGTTGGCAAATACCATTATCTAGGATTGTCGTTGAGTATTTTATCCATATTGGCTTCGAGAAAATAGCGTAGAAATCAATTGATGTTTAAGCGTTTATTTATCTACCAGGCACTCTTAAAGGGCTCGCCTACTGGCTGTGTGTTAGTGTGAGTGAGGCACGGCGCCAAGGGCGATGTTGCCCGTCTCATCTGGTGTGATATCGCCTCTACCGCAAGACACTAAACGGCGTGCTGTGGTATAGTAGATCACTCGCCTGACTGACACTTTTATTGACGACCCCATATTTTTATTGGTGAAAAGTTTTAAGCTAAGTCCATTGCATGCTACTAGAGTAGTTTCACACGAATCCCATGAGTAGTTTTTCAAATATAACAGGTTGAAAATAGCCGGTTTTTAGTCATTTTGAGGAGCTCCGAAGTGATTTTTCTAATAGACTTGATGCTTTGAAACGCCTCTTCAGTCATTGTTTGGAGTGCATTTTCTTTTCGTACATAGACACACTGGGCATACGTGGAATAGTTTCTTAAAAAAAAAAAAACGTCATTACGAACACGCTGCAACGCGTCTTAAGCGCGTTTAGGCGAGGCCCTTAATAATAAGATATGTCCCGGAAAGATTACCGAGTCGCCCTGGATTATTTCAATGATCGAAGCAGCCTATGCACGCAACAATCACTGCACTAGTGGGGGAAATCCTTGCCAAATGTTAACTTCACCCGGATAGCCACCTTAGGTCGCCGGCGGGAGTTTCAGCTAAGCCCCTATGTGCTAGCATGTTACATGCTCGGTGATATTGTATAGGACACTGTGACAGAGTGTTGACCAATATCTATCGAGTATAGAGTGAAACCAAGACCACAGTAGTTTGTTTTCACAACTTACCCTTATTTTCAGTGTTATGGTGGAGGATTATGGGGAGAAGAACATTCATGTAAGGGGCATGCATCGCGGCAAAGATTAATCTTAGGGGAAGCGTTAGACAATGTTATGGTTTTTTCACTTTTTGAGCCTTAACATTTATTCAAATTGTATTGTCAACATTTTCTCTTAGACAAAGCATAGGATATATTCTTGATAAACTGCTTGGCATAAATAATAATGGAATGTTTAATTAATTATCAACGGAAAATTCTGTTATTATTAATGTCTAGCAGTTTGCCAAGAATATAGGCTATCATGTGCTTTGTCGAAGAGAAATTTTCGATTCTACAATTTGAATAAACGTTATGGTTAAAAAACTGAAACGTAAATAAAATTGTCTAACACTCCCGCGTAAGGACCTCGCCTGTCACGCGCTTAAAATGTGTTGCAGTGTGCTCGTAAGTACGTTTTTTTACGAAACTATTCCTCATGTGCCCAACGTGTCAAAGTACGAAAACAAAATACACTTCAAACGATGACGGTAAAGTAGTTTCAAAGCATCACGTAAATACAAAAAATAATTTCTGGTCCCTCAAAATGTCTAAAGCAGCTTATTCTACCTGTTATATCTAAAAAACTAATCACGGAATTCGTATGATACTACTCTAGAAACATGCAGCGACTTTACTTAAATCTTTCCATGAATAAAAGGTTGGGGTCACCACTGAAAGTGCCAGTCAGTCGAGTTATCTACGATACCACTGCACGTCGTTCCAGTGTTCGGCGGTAGAGGCGATACCGCGCCAGATGAGCCAGTCAACATCGCCCTTGGCACCGTGCCTCACTCACACATATAGACAACCAGTAGGCGAGCGCCTTAAGAGTTCGTTAATTTTTACTGCAATTGGCGTAGCTATAGTCTATTCCGCGCGTACAAAATACATTGACTTGGTTAAAAATTGATTACGCGGCACTCATATAATATGATCTGCTATGAAGTACTACGAATATTAATGTGTCAACTATTTCTGTACTCTTTAACATTTTTTATACATTTGTAATAATGTAACAAAATTATATAAAGCATATTTCACAAAATATCTAATAGAATAACGACGAGTCATTGGCTATACTTACATTAAAATTGTTTGCCAAACACAAGAGCAGTATTTGAAAACATGTTCAAAAGAATTTTTAAGTGACCAGTAGTTTATAGTAATTTTTCTTTAAGTTCAGTCAATTATTCTTCCTTATGTGGTTTTTGTACACCACAAATATTTAAAAGCAGAAGGTCTAAATCTATAAATCAAAGTGTTTCTACAAAATACCAAGATATAAAAAATATAATTGTTATAACCAAAAACCCGTAAAGAATAAATTAAAAAACAAGAGTTTTTCTTAATTTTGCCACGAAAATGTTGTAAACTAATAACAAATCTTTAATTTGTTCATTTTTGTATCTTACGCAAAGTTAAACTATTCTACGACCGTGCGGGGAAAAATCTTAACAGTAATTTATTTCCATGTCGATAGTAGCTATGTTCAATACGTTTGTAGTCTATCTGCGAATACCGGACAAAAATACAAACGACTCCTGAAATACGGAAGTCAGCATCAAACACTTGAGTGCCCTTCATAACGCTCCACTTAATACTGTAGATGTGTAAGGCGATAGCGTGTATCAAAGCGTATTAAAGAGGGTTATATAATTGACCATAACGAGTTTGGCGCGGTAACAACTTACTAAATCCTCAGCCGCGGCTGTAGTTAGGCCCGTGCAGACCACTTACGTGTACGTAAGTCACGCAAGCTGGACATGTTTCTTCCAGTCTCTGGCCCATACGTCATCATTATGTTCACCCTCGCAAACATAAGTAGACTACTACGTACAATAGAAACTAAAATAGATCCTAAAGCCTTTAAATTGCGTGATAGGGGTGGCGTGACCACCATTTAAACCACAAATCAGCAATTTTGGTAACCTATCGCAAGTGATAAAACCTAATTCACGCGTAAAAAAAACACAATTGTTCATTTTAAAAACAAGAAATTACGAGTACAACTGATAAGCCTACCTACTTTCCTCAAAGTGGGTGGAAATCAACCCTAAAAGTTAAAATCGTTTACGTACGTCTAGTTATATAAATTAATAATAATTTAGAATATTCTTGTGCTATCTTCAAACATGGTGGACCTAAAACAATAAAAACTTGTTATGGAAAAGGTTATAAATATTACAGTGGCATTATATCTGTTATGTAGTTTTTCACACATATGTAATAAAATTATGTGTTAATGTCGTGAAATTTTCGAATTTGGGAGGTAGACCTATATATTACAAAACATAACACGACCAAACAACTTTTAAATCATGTTACCTTACATAGTACTAAAGGAGTACAGAGTCTGTGGAAACTTTGGAAAACGGTCCTCAGATACTTCATGTCATAATAATAATAATAATAATAATAATAATAATAATAATAATAATAATAATTAGAAGGAAAACATTTCTAAAAGCTTAATATGGTATGAACAAAAATATAACATTTAAGTCGCTGTGTTTGGTAGACTAGTAGGCTACATGTTTATATGTAGTTAGAGGAAATTCTTTTCAATGATTAGTTTAGATAGTTCATGTGATTAGCTTTCGTTTCAAATTGTGCCACTGTATAACTGTTAAAACAGCGTAAACAAAGTACTAAATACAAGTGGTGTCAAATAACTTCGAAATGTATGCGTGCAGAGACTGATGAAATTCTAAAAAATTGTTACTCAGATATCTCGTGCGGTCTAAAAAAAATGTTTCAACTGTCACCAATTAGATTACATGTAAACGGCGTAAACAAATATGCATAAAGGTCAAATTAACTTATTTAGTACTATATTAGTACTGAGTTTAATGAAATTATGAAAAACGTTTCTTTAGATATATCCTGTAATCACAACTTATAAAGGCCTAATGTCCGACATTTAGAAAATACGAATAGTGCATGAACAAAAACGTTAAAACCAAGTCACCTTGTTGAGAACTATGGGTCGTTCGGGATAAAGTGAGCACTAAAGATTTAACCTTAGAAAAATATCACTAGTCGTTACTACATATAATTCGGCATTACCAATAGTCCTCGTACTGCTTGTATGGTTAGCAGCGAAATTACTCAATATAGTTCCGTATATTTTTCTATTTAAATACAACAATACAGAAACAAAATCAACCGAAAGCGACATAATTGTATTTTACATAGTTAATGAACTTTTTTTTATCGAATTATACAGGTACCTACCGAGTACACAATTGAGCTTACATGCGCAAATATCAAGTGACGTGTCCAGAGAGGTTGGACATTTCCAATCGTTAGCAGTTACGCGCGGAATGATACGAATTGAAACTGAAAGTAGAACTTTAGCAGGGCTTTTTTGAGTGCTCACTTTATTCCGAACTACCTATATACATAGTATTCCGAGTATAAAGTAGTTCTAAAAAATGTTACTTAGATAACTCGTGCGATCAAAATTTGATCAAAGATCCTCACATTTTTAAATTTCGAATACGGAATGAACAAAAAACAAACGTAAAGACAAGTTAATAAGTTTTGTGTATCAATTTTGATGAAATTCGGATGAAATATACATTCAGATAAGTACTTTCTGCTAAGAAATACATCTTTAATTGTAATATTTAATCATAAAATGATAGGGAACACAGAATATCTGATAGAGGCGTGTTGTTGGCGAGAAGACAGCACGCCAGTACACTGACTTGCGCCTAGCGGCCAGGGGAACGGGTGATGTGCGTGGTGAGTCACCCCTATCGCTTCCGCACTTCTAGGACTCGATCACGCTAAATGCGTCCACCCAGGTGGCCGAGTTACATCATTTCTACTGCCTTTACAATAATAATTTTTTTAATACTGAACGAGAGCTGATATCAAAAACCGTTGCATAGTTTGATTAGAAACAGTATCTATGTACTATGTTAAATATTTTTTTCAAGACA
This sequence comes from Medauroidea extradentata, assembly GCA_003012365.1. NCBI lineage: Eukaryota > Metazoa > Arthropoda > Insecta > Phasmatodea > Phasmatidae > Medauroidea > Medauroidea extradentata. The sequence continues at coordinate 16,158 of PNEQ01097240.1, read as the reverse complement.
ATATATGCTACACAATGGTTTCAGCTAATTATATAATTAAGGAAATTCTTATTAAGGAACTAATCAGTCAAATCTATTTCATTTTTGTCTTGGGAAAAATTAGACTACATAGTAAAAACAATTTTTAAGAAAACTGTGCAGCAGCTTTTTGATATCTGCTCTCGTTTAGGAATAAAAAAAAAGATTATCGTAAAGCAGTATAAATGATGGATCCTGGCAATACCTCGTGAGAAATTACAATGTTTTCATTTGTATGGGTGAGAATACGGAGTTGAAGAGGCAGCTTACCTGGGTTTTTTTTTCTGTTTCCTAGGTTTGGAAGCCAGGCTGTGATAAGGGGGACAATGGCATGCCCAAGTGTCTCATTGCCACAAAGTATAAGCCACTAAACTAGCGGGCAGTATTTTATGTGAGGATTAGGGAATGACTCCATAACACACTTTGGTCTCTGCAATACACCTGTCACGTGCTCAGAGTGTATAGTACCGCCTGTATTGTAACAATACGACGCCTCGCCACTGAACATCGTACTCAGAGGATACCCGAGGACAAGGCATCACTAGAGACGTGCACATTTAGTGTTATTATTTGGCGTACGGATAGAATTTACGGGCCTATACTCAATCGAACACTCTCCGTGATGTTATCTGTAGTAACAGGAAATTTAGCGTAACATTTTTGCACCACTTTGTTTTAGGCCTTACATGCGCACCTGTATCTCGGCTTTGTGGTCAGTGATTAGATGCCGTAACACCCAGCGTGTGGAGGTTAAACCCGCAAATCACAGACGCGATGTGTGGCTGTTATCCGTGTACTGATTGACACAGTCAAATGAATAACGACTTTGCACAAAAACACTCTGCCAATAGCCATGAAGTTGAGCTGCAGGTGTGCACGTAAGACACTGAAACAAAGTGGGGCAAAAATCTTTTTCGCCAAAAGTTGCTGTCCCTAGTTGTCTGCTTCGGGTCTTCGTAGCTTTGAGTGTTCGCACTACAGGACACTCGGCATTTTATAGTTGGACGTAGGTATGCAAAAAGGAACCAATCCACAACGTAATTTACTATCAGATAATCAAACCAAGTAGGTGGAGAAGGCCCAATTAGTGTCCTAGAAAACGAACAAGCATTAATTGATAATATTTGAAGGAAAAAAAAGGTCCTAGAAAACACGGTTTATACATGGTTAAGATACACACAGTGACGGCTCGTGGGTTGTTGCCAGGTGGGGCTACAGATAGTCGGAGCTGTACACTCTTGATGAACGCACCGTAGACCAACGACCATGAAATATTTGCCGGCTACTAGATGTGTTGTGACCACTCAGTAGTAAGTGGCACCTGCACATCAGCGTGTCAGTGGCTGTAGAGTCAACCCTGTACAGCTCTTGGCAACTGCATCCCTACCTGGCAACAACCCACGAGCCGCCACTGCACACAGTAGACTTAGACCTTGAATATCTCAGTTCCAGTGAACTGTGAGTTGGTTCCTTATTGCACAGCTACGTCCAGTTGACCTTATATCATTGGTTAAGAAAGTCTTCCAGGCACACCACACACACTGGTCTAGCAACATCAGAAGTCGGATAAACACACAGTAACTTTCAGTCCAGTCTGCTGCCAGATAACAACGTGACGTCCCTAGGCTACGGACCAGAAAATTTCGCGAATGCAATTACTTACATGCTAGAATTCATTGTACTATGCATAATCACGCCCCGTCTATTCGTTCATTGTCTGTTGTTTCACTGAGTAGCAGCTATTGATTGGACAAATGGTCGGGGCTTGAATATGCGTAGAAAATTTGATTCTAACACGCAAGTCACTGAGTTCGCGAAATTTTTCCATCCCTGCCCTAGACATCACCCGCTGACTTGGCAAACTTCTACCACAGACTAAACAGTAATACACTGTGAAAAATTGGCTTCGTCGATTAATAGAATGTTCGGTAAAAATTTCTCCAGATACCTTCGTGAATTCACGGAAACATATTTTCTAATCCAACAGAAGTTTCTGTAAAACAGTTTCATCACACGGAACTGAGTCACACTTACGTGTCTATAATGTTACAATTGCATTTTTTCCAGATTTGCAGATCTACCTGTGTTGTTATAAAAATATGTTCGTAATATTAACAGCTCTCTAACCCATACATTTACGAGGTTTTCCGTGCAAGAGTCCGTAGATTTATGGATATGTTACGTATGATTCCGTAGTGTGTATTTACTATAGACATTTCCGTTTTTTATTTTTGAGGGCGCTATTTCCGTTTATTAACGATACATTTCCGATAACATTTATAACGGTGTACATGAGAGAGTTTGATGTGGTACAGAATGCCAGTGTAATGTTTTACTATGTTACTAAGGATTGCTAAACAACAGTTGCTAAAAACTCTTACAAACACTTGGTAGCACTGTTCAAAATAATTTTTTTTTGTTTTACGGAGAAGTGCAGGTAAAAAAATTCCCCAGAAGTGTCCGTTAATTTACGGAAGGCAACTAGCTCCAGTTATTGTATGGAAACTCGCATATTTATTGACTTCTGTAGGATGCAGGCACAATAATGCGCACGGTTAATATTTTAGTTTCTTCTCGCAGTTATACATATGCTTAATTGATGAAATGAAGTTATGTATAACAAAGTAATGTTTCCGTTAATTAAACAGAAATTTCTGTAAAATAATCCGTCAATTCACGGACATTTTAAACATTGTACAGATACGAAATGACGCGGTTCATTTGATACGAGCGAACTCCCCCGCTTATTGACTGTCCCGTGTATGTTTGGCTCGTGCATGTTACTACAGGTTTCCTATTGGCCTGACTGCCGGCTAGCAGAGCAGCTGCCTAACGCTGATTGGTGGTAGGCGTCTCCGCCATGTTGCTGGCCAGGGAAGCCATTTTGTTGGCGTGTGTGACTGAGTTCGCCGTCCTACTGGCTATTTCGCTTTTGAGATCCTGAATATTCCTGGCTTCTGCACTGGGCGCTCGTGGGCGTCCGCCGAGCACTGAGGGATGACATCAAATATAGCCGTACAAGGGAGAAGTGAAGGCGTGCGAAGGGCAGGGGAACCGCCAGTGCCACGAAACAACGTGCTGGCCAACAGCGAATATTCGTGATTGACCACACCAGGATTGGTTTTACAAGCCTTACTAGTGACTACATTTCCCTAGCATAAAAAACAAGCTTCCGTAGATTTATACTAACAGCACGGTAAAGTCACAAATTACAGGTTACGGCCGGACACGCACAAATAACGAAAACCGGCTTACTGAGGTGAACTAATTCACACTGAAATTACGTGGGGAATTAGACAATAACATGTAATTTTTGTGTGAGTTACTTAATTCCAGCAAGTCAGTTATTTTTATTTCTTTGTACACGTAACATGGTAATTTTGACTTTGCCACATCTTTCTACAAATTGTCTTGCAAATTTTAACTTTGACATGCCAATACAGACAAACTATAATGCTGATTTCGACTTCGACATTTCTAACTATCCAAACTATCATCCTAATCTTGACTTTCACATGTCCAAATATATAACTTATCATGGCTTTAACGTGTCCTTATAGATAAACTATCTTGCTAATTTTTCTTTTAAATGTCCTTATAGACATACAATTATGATAATTTTGAATTTGTCATGCTAATTTTGACTTTGACATGTCCTTATACACAAACCATATGATACAAAATTAGATGTATTAAAAAATTGTAAGATATGTCAGGAAAATGAAGTCACAAATAATGCTCACAAAACATAAATACAGTTTCTAGCATACGTGTCCCGGTGGATCGTCCTGGTGGGAAGCGGTGGTCTAACCACTGAACTGCCGCCGCCACTGTGAGGGGAAAGGTTTGGAATGAAACTAATAATAAAATTTAACACAATTAAATCAAATCTCACCCAATTATTTGAGCCAAATTTCTAGAGACAAAGGAAAACAAATATCAAACACAAATGGGTCCATTAGAACTGAAGTTTTAACTTTCCTAAAAAGGTATCATGAGAGAATGCAGGATTAGAAGTGACAACGTAACGGAGCAATAAGATGTAAAGTCAAAAAGTGGATATTATAAAACAACAAGTTGGTATGTTAGAACTGAAGCTATTACTTCTTTCAAATGCCATGCCAGATAAACCACGATAAGAAATGACAATGTAACTAAGAAATAAGAAGTTCATTCAATTAGTGGATGAACTGTAGCCTACAATTATAAATCAAGTAGAAATATTTTCAAGTCCTCAGAGAGTATATCAAATTAATTTCATGAGAGATTTCACAAAGAAGATGAAAATATTAGCTGATGGCGGAAATGTAATCGGCTTTAAAGTTAAAGCGAAGGGCAGAAAACGTAATAAGACTGATGTGTAGGGACTGGAAAATTTCGCGAATTCAATGACATGTAGGCTAGAATCCATTATATTATGCATACTCAAGCCCCGACTATTAGTCAACTAGCTGCTACTCGGTGGAACAACAGACAATGAACGAATAAACGGGGCTTGAGTATGCATAGTATAGTAGATTCTAGCCTACATGTCATTGAATTCGCGAAATTTTCCAGTCCTTACGTAATCGAAGCGCTACTTAAAATGTAATATATTTTTGAATTATTAATTTATTAATTTACCACATAAAGCCGTATTAACTAGTGCATTTACACCAGCCATACTTATTTTATTCTTACCGCATTTGACTGATGCGCAAATCTTGATCTCTTCTTCTGTGGTGAAAGCTACGATTTTGATCACATATTCTATTGAGCTTCTAGTTTTAAGAAAAAACATAGAAACACGCCATTCCAAACATTGTGTTTACTGGCATTTGAATAGAGATGAAAATTTAAACAAAAAATATATAAATGAAAATTAGAACAATGCTAGCTTTCGAAACGGCGGTGCACTATTTGTTCATGTACTTTAAGATCACGTGAAATTGTTGATACTGAATTTTTTGTTACAGATTTAAACTGCAGTCTTCAAATTACAGATTGAATAGTGGAGTTAGTACTGAATAAGTCGTGAAATATACTTACCTACTAATACAACCTTTTACAGTTTTTTCACACTTTTCATTGTTCAGTTTATTGACGAAAGAACAGAGTGTCCTTTGAAAATCTTGCAACTTACTGAAACTACGAAAATTCCACATTAGTCATCAACTTTTACATACGCATTACCTGATGAATCGGAATATGAAATAATACAGCCATAAATAAAAATTATATATGATTAATTGCACCATAAATGTTAGTAAGATGTTACTAGATTTTTTAGCTTATAACAAGGCAACGAAGTTTACTGGAGTGTGATTTGATACATTTTAAATATTTTTTTCTAAACAGCATAACAGTACAAAAAACCAATACTTCCAATATGCAGCTTGTGGCGCCCCATATTAAAAAGGCGCGAAATATTTAAATATTTTCGAATCATGCAAAGCATTATTCGTAGTAATGTGTGTGTATATAGTAAGCAGATGTATTCTGTGTAGGTATAATTGTCCAATATGATAATGTCAAGTTTCACTATGGAAAACAACATTTAACTATGTGAATAGAAAATGGTTTTCAAGTAACATGCCGCAAACTTCTACAAACGGAAGATCTTTTGTTCCTCACTGCAGTGCTCTTTCAAGCAAAGAAAAATATTATTGTATATTAAAAAACGGCCTTAAGGTTCAGAACGAATAGTACATACTTGAACAGAATACAAGTCATATAAAAATCTTTCCAACTAAATTTAACAAATTTACGAATTTGTTGGAGTGAAATCCTTCTATTTGGCCAACAAATTCATTAATTTGACATGCAGAATCATTGCAAGAGAATAAAAGTTAACCTATAATTCCCTTGCAATGATTCTGCATGACTTTAATGAAATATTCCGTAATTGATTTGTGTTATGCAGAAGGCATCCAAGCCACAAATGTAAAAAAAAAAAAAAAAAAAAAAAAACAGACAAAAAACAAGCTTCTGAATTAGTATACATGAATACTTCAGTAGCTTAGCAACCAAACTCAAGAAGATGTAGGGTACTTGAAAATGAGATGAATTAATTAACAAAATAACAAACAACATTGACGTAACAAATGTTTATGTTCTACTTTGTCAAATGTGGGATGGTCTCTTTCTGCATAACACCATTCAATTATGAATAGTAGAGGAATACAATTTGAATTAATGTTACGGCTCAAACACTGAAAATACAACATAGTTGTCTAAAACTCCCCCTTAATTATTTGATGTTTATAACTCTCAGCGTCTTGCGGTTCTACCAGCAAATCACAGACGTGTGGTGTCGCAGTAACCTTGTTCTGATTGGCTCAGTCAAATAAGTAACGTATCTATACAAAGACAAGCGGTCAATAGCCACGAAGAAGAGATGCAGATATGCATGTAAGGTATTCAAACTAAGCAACGCAAAATTATTTTTCGCAAAAACTACCGCCTGTATTTATATTTAAGCAAAAATGTTCTTTGCTAGGGTATTTTTTTTTTTGCTGTGGCATTTTTAGTGAATGTTCGAACATCCTGGTGCAGATAGAATCTTTAAAGAAGGTGTAGGCACTTTCAGCACACCATATTCTTTAATACTACGTCCATAACACTAAATGGCTCGTAGAGGCGTGCTATCGACGGAAAGAATTCACGCCAGTTCAGTGGCGTGCGCTTAAGGTCGATGAGGCGTGATACGCGCGATTCTGAGTCGCCCTTAGTACTTCCGCTCGGTTGCACAAAATATGTCCAGCAAGTTAACCACATTCAGAACAGGACAGAATAAGGGAAATCTCGACTGCTGATACGCACCGCAAGAAAGATATTAAGGTAGCTGCCTGCCTCGGCGAGCGAGCGGTGTACAGCTTCGGCCGTTAGAAGATTATTCGAACAATTCTTAAGACGCATAAGTGATCTCTGCTTTGGAAAATCATAGGAACGTTACACGTATGTGTATACTTCTGTGCTCTAAAGTTTATTTTCACACTGCCGAAAATTGGTGTTTTTGTGGTCGGTCCTCTTTATGTAAGAAAATCTTATAGCAGAATACATTAAAAGGTATAGAAGTGTACAACAATACTCACTTATCGGAAGAGTTCGAACCCGAGTGCATATCATCGTGATTTTTACCTTATTAGGATACACATAAAAATTCATATTAACTAATTTCAGGAGTCTTCGAAATTCGACATTTAAGGGGGTGAAAAGACCTTAAATGTGTTTCCAATTAACTATTGATAGCTATCGAAAACTCTGGGATAGAGATTTGGTTTTCACTTCAAAATGTTGCCTACGTCAATATCCAAGAAGCATTTTCAGGATTTTTTAAAATTCGACCCCAAGCAGTAAAAAGGGGGAAAATATGTTTGTTATAACTCGTCTACATCACTGGAACACAATCGGTTACGTATAATGTGACAGGACTATAAGACGTTTCGAAATTCTTTAATTAAGGGGGTAAAAATACGTGAAATGTGTTTTCGCTTATTCTTCCGTATCTCTCAAACCAATCGATAAATCGAAGTGCGCTTTGCTTTAGATTAATGAGTGTGTAAATATCCAAACTACCATTTAAATATATTTTCCGAATTCGGCCCTAAAGAGGTAAAAAAGGGGAAGGGGGGGGGGAAGTTGTGTTTTCGATTCACAATCGGTATATATCGACGTCTTTGATATTTATATATCGATGTGATTTTTGTTTCTGATTGATGCTTACTCAAATGTTGAATGTGTTTTCAATTTATCTTCGATATATCTTGAACCCAGTGGGCTATTGTAGTGTTTATCACGTTCAAGAGACACCAGTAAAGTAGTCTAAAATGTGATTCAAGGGTTCTTCGATATTCATCCTCTTATGAGGTGAAAATACCTGGAATGTGTTTAAGATAAATCTTCAATTTACATCGAACCTAACGAGATATTAAGTATATTTTTGCTTCAGGATGATGATTAGGTAAGTGGCCGCAAAAAGGTTTTAAGATTTGTTAAAATTAAAATCTTGTACTGTACATGGGTGATATATGGTTTTTAATGAATGATCGATTTTGCTTCCACTGAATGAGCTATCGTAGGGATTTTCACTTTACTTGCATATTTGAACAAACATTTAAGGTGTGAAATTATGATTTTTCGAAATTCGGAACCTAAAGTGATGAAAATGCATAACATTTGTTCTCTATCAGCCGATAGTACATAATCTAACCAGTAGATATATTGAGGTGTTCGCGTAAGAATAATGCTTACGTAAGTACCTAAAAAAAGTAATTCAAGATTTTTAATTTATAATGTAACTTAATTAATAAGAAAACTTAGTTTGTGAACTTTCAAGGCAGACGATCCCAAAAGCAAGTACGACCAGCGAGAAATAAATTATACAGAAGTTTCATTCTACAGTTATAACGAGACGTGGTGTTGTACAACCTCTATGAGCCCAGGAAAGTAATATTTAATTTTTAAATTAGTTCTCATGAATAATTTCGACGTATTGTGGCGCAGTTATTTGTAGCTCCGATCTATTTTTCGGGAGGTTCTGGTCTCACATTCCTTTAAAGGCAGTGCAAATGAGCAAGTCTGACACACAAAAACTGCAAAGAAGATGAAATTAGTGCAATTTTGATAAAGTTTAAAAGGGGTGAAAATGGATTGATATGCAGTCCACTATCTACTGAAGTTCCTCGACAGCATCAGCCCACATACACCATATCACTAACTTCAAGGTTGGGGCACCAAAATAAGTTTATGTTTAAGCGAAACTATCCCTTCAATACTCCCTAATGCCACTTAACTTCACATGCAGATTTTGAGAAACAACTGTGATATTGAGGGCACCATCACTAATAGTTGTGCTCGGGGGAAATCAGTCTTAATACCATGTAAACTAAGTATTTCGTTCGATTACCCTCTTACATTAAAGTGTCTGTAATGATGACCACAACGACATTTTCTGTGACAATATATAAGACCCAAGCAAAGTCGCTGTTAGTGGCAGGGACAAACTTAAAGACTGCTTTTCTTGTGGACAGCTATATTTACTTATCTTGCTGCAGCAGAGTGAACTCGACTAGCAGATCTGTCTATCTAACACTTGATGACTGAACTGTCTATCCGGTGTACAAAGTTGTTTTCCAGTTAAATCAACAATTATCTGGTAAGAGTAAGACACGCGAGCAATGCCGCGGGCGCACTCTTAAATGTAATGTCATGAAATGATAGGATCGCTACTAAATATCTCATTGGGAAGAGTATTGTCGGCGAGAAGACAGACTGCACACCAGTTCAGCGACTTGCACCTAGAGACTAAGGTGAAGACGTAATGCTTGCTGTATCGTCCTGGTCTCTTCCTCACTTCCAGGCCTGGAACACGTAAAATTCGTTCGTCCAGGCGGACATCTTTATGCAGAGAGTGGATCGCGACCTTCCTTTGCTTAGTGGACAGGCGCGTACGTGAGCACGCTCCACCACTGTTCCTTTGTGACGGCGTCCTCGATAGTCCGTCGCGTGCCTAGACTTGCTAATCTGACGAGCGTCTGGATCCCTTAACTTTCTCGCTCTTCCGAAGTTCTCGGGGGCATTCGTTCATACTCGGCGACCGAGTCAGACTGAAGGCGATTACACTACTGCAAACTTTAACACTTTAACATCTGACTTTATGGTAGTTTTTAGTACATGGCTAATCTACGACTGGTTCGTAAGATCAGTGTTAAAAGTTTAGCACAGGGAATATTTATGCCACTTGAGCGCTGGTATCAGTAAAATGTTTAAACTGACCAACCGCAGAGTTTTACTGAATTTTAAGTTACATAACGTTGATAATTTGAAATACAAATTTGGTTCACTTTTCGATTTAAAACTAAATTACAATTTCTCTATTTGCAGCGTCTAGTTAAAAATAACTTCACTGTGGTTGTTATTAGGTACGTTAGCAATTGCACCGTAACTAACGGCAAAAATTTTCCCTGTGCCAAACTCTCCCAAAAAAGATGCTTTCTTTCAAACCTGTAGTAGAAATAAGCTTAGTCAGAGTAAAGCCGGTTACACAATTACAAACTTTAGCATTTGACTTTACAATAGCCTTCAATGCATAGCTTCTTGTGGAGTAGTACACATAGTGAATATAAGAAAGAGCTATAGTAGGCTTTTGCACGTGTGGCAAACATATAATGTGATCAAAGGTAAAATAATAAGTCTGCATTTTACATTTTTTTTTGGTTGAAAGTTTAATGTTCAAAAGTTTGAGATTGAGATATTCGTAATTTGTGTCGTGAGAAATTAAGAATATGAACGAAGATGTTAAAATTTCGATTCATAACGAAAATGTTCGTCGCGTACATGAAATGGCTACCGTGCACGAAAGACAAAAAATAGCAATTCAAATTGATTGCTTACATTACAGACAATTTGCCTTAAGGAACGTTATTAAGCTTGTAGATTTACAAATTTGACTCAATACACGTCTGCACACTGATAAGTATATTATTCAGTATACACTTAAGCATACATAACAAATATGTTATTTCACATTGCACCGTTAGGGTGCCTACAACGCTCTCGTCAGCGGTGCACAGTGGACCACGTGACTATTGTAGACTTAATGGCTCGGAAGGCTGTAGTTTAGTTTCGCCTCTGTTTTCTGGCTTCTACTCTATGTTTTTTTCCCCCTTCTCTCTTCCCCGCGCAGGCACGTTAGCTAGACTCTGGGCAGGTTGAACTAAGGTTCTTGTGTGGGCCGTCAGCTCACTTCTCTTCTGGACGTGGGCACTGATAGTGTAAGTACTTCCGAGCTCCTAGTGTAGTGTGATAGGGTAGGTTGGAGACTTGTCCCGCCATGGCGAGCAAGGCGGCTGCCGTCATGTGTATGTATGTAAAATAGTTTGTTTAACTTCATGATTTTTTTCTATGTTTCTTTTTCCGTCGCTGTCTTGTAAAAAATTCTCTTTTGGCTTTAAATTGTATTTTGTAGGGTTTTGCTGCCAAGTATTTGTTAGCTGTTCAGATTATTTGTTGCCCGATGGCTTTTTGCACACACGTGTGTTGCATTATTAGCTACTAGCATTGTAAATTTAGATTTGTGACAATATAGAGCCCGCGGAAGTGACTACCCTTTGGTATGACACATGTATTGTGTCATGTATTTAAATTTTGATCTGCCCAGATAATTCTCTGTCCAAGCTGATACACTATGTGGTCCTTGTAAGACACGTTTTTAGTATTTTTGTACTTTTTTAATAATAATTTCCCGTCCTACAGACGTTAGTTATGTCCACTGTGTGGATTTGATGTATACGAATTGTATTTCTTTTCATTCGTTTGAAAAGTTAAAATTGTAGCCTTGTTAACTGAATTATTATTTTGACTATTAAAATTTGTTCAACTACATATTTCAATTTGTAATTTGTTATAGTCCGCAACTCGTGGTATGTTACAGCACAAAACAGTAATATATAACCAAGCATGACCATCAGCTGCGGTAATATAAACACGTCCTGCATATTTCACACGTCAAGGGTACGTGATCGTAGGAATAAAAAAAAAGTTTGGATCAGGATTTTGCTATTGCGCAACCCGATCAGCACTACCTATATATTCAATCTACGGTCGTACACAATTGTGTCAGAGAAACTAAAGTCAAACAGCCTTGACTTTACGTTTTCTATAATCTGATAACCTAACAAGTCAAACTCAATATGGCCGTTTACAAATAACCAGCTGGTTATGTATCTACGTTAAAATGAAAATTGTTTATTTATTGGTGTTTTATTTTGTAGTCCTGAGATTTCATGAAAAATGTAACAGTTGTGCCTTAAATGTACTCAGGCAAGTTAAAACTTGAATAAAAAATCTTAAAAAATCCCGTACTCAACTGTAGCTTATAATCCCTCACCAATTTATCCTCAATACTCTTTCCTGCTCCATTATCAGACCCTAATTTATCTATAATCTATTCACTGAGACCATTCCAATGAGTCCAAATACGATACCTTTGCTATTAAGTTGGTGAGGAGTTGGGAATCCTGCAGATTCCAGATGATGCTGCAGCATCAGGTCAAGGTGACCATGTTATTGTAATATCATTGAAGTCACAGGATACTATATTTCGAATATATCATACCTGTAGAAGTTGCTCACATCCCTTCAACAACTACACAAGAGCTCATGATATACAAACAGCTGAACAGATTTTCTTGAATCATAGCTAAAGTCAAGTCACCTTTGTAACAAAATAAAATCAAAGTTGGTTCACCCGTTTAGGAGCTACGAAGCCATAGACAGACACACAGATACACAAGTTAAACTTATAACACCACTCTTTTTGCGTCGGGGGATAAAAACCTCATGAATCGCGTTCGCGAATAATTTGTAAGTTTCGTCAATAGATGGCGTTGCTGTTTATTTGCAAAGTAATGTAACATATGGAAATTAATTTAATAATTTGGATTATTTTCGGAATGTTGATGTGATAACGATTACTAGGAAAATGTATTATGAATTATAACAATATTTTCGTATTGAAAAAGCGATTCTCAATTGTTTTTCATCTGCCGCTATACTTTAAATACACGTTTGTATTGTGTATTGACGAAATGATTAAATTAACGGAAACGTTAAGTGAAATTATAAAGTATTCAACGGCGTATAGGCTTTAAGGTCACGATCTTTCATTTATTTCAAACAATTGCAAATAACTCGAATATTTCTAACCGAATGCTTTAAAAAAATTTGAGACTGAGTACAGTCATACGATACACAATTTTGGCAGAGCGTTTATCAAAATAATATACCGTTTGCTAGCAAAAAAATTTTTGCTTGACAACAAAATAGGAGACATTTCAGGGGCAAAAATCTAAAAATCCGTTTGGTGTATTGTAACAGAAAAATTCAGAGCTACGAACGATTATTTATATAAGTGTTAAAAACTGTAAGAAGCATATTTCATATATGTATTAATTCACGTTAAAAAACATTTTTTAAACCACTACAAAACCAAAGAGCGAGACCTTAAGGTTAATTCTACCACAGTTTAAAAAGAAAATGTATTTTCTCATTGGAGAGTTTGGCACCGGAAAAGTTCTGCGACTAGTTGCACTGCTATCGCTTAGTGGTCAAATGAAAACTTGACTTGGCAAAGATAGAAGTTATTTCATTCTGAAGCGAAAAACAGACCAATTCCGGCTTTTACATTATTAAATTCATGTGACTTTATATTCACGAAAACTCTGTGATTACAGACCTTACCAGTAACAGCACAACAGGCAGAAACTTTCACCTCTCTAACTAATAACATTAAGGGGGATTGATCCCTGTCAGATCTGTTTTACGGTTTTTTTTTATAAATCAGGGAATAGACACATTGTTTTACTTTTTTCACGCTGACGAGGCATACTTTATTGTTTCATTCACTTTCTGGAATCCATATGGCACTGTTTCTGTTAATGTTGCGGCCTCTGTAGTCGCTCCCGTAAATAAAGAAACTTTTTCTTTTCAGCTGTTTCCCGTTGCAAAATAATGAATATATTATGGTTAGGGACAAGAAAATATCTCTAATTCAATGACCTACAGGCTAGAATCCATTGTACTCTGCATACTTAAGCCCTGTCTATTCGTTCATTGTCTGCTATTACACTGAGTAGCAGCTAATGGACAAATGGTCGGGGCTTGAGTATGTATAGGATAGTTGATTCTAACATGCAGGTAATTGAATTAGCGAAATTTTCTTGCCCCTAATTATGGTTCCAGCAACTACAGAATATCGATTAAGTTTGTATCTATGCCTTGTCGTGACAAAAATCGTGGTACTTCGACTGAAACAGAAGTTATCGAGAAGAAACATATAAATCCAAGGTGGTAGGGATCAATACCACTTAGGCTTCCTAGCTTGTAGTAGAATTAACCTTAGTTTCGGTTAGTTTAATTAGTGTCCCAAGTGCCAAAAACACTGTGCGCTAAGTCGAAGGATGGTTTTGTTAGGTAAGGAAACAACCACACAGCCTCACACACACTTACACACATGTATATATACATATATACATATATATATATATACACACATATGTATATATACACAGCGTGTTTGGTAATTATAGTTACAAATGAAAGCGGTGTGACGAGGACGATGAAACAAGCAAATAATGCTAACCAACACAGTTCCGGAAACCAATGGTTTTACCAATGTTACACATTACATGTTGTGACAGGAGCGCCATAATACCATTGTTCCCGAGGATCATAACGTCAAAATGCTGCACATGTGGACGAAGACATTACCAGTGTTCGAAATGGGCGCCGTTCGTATGACGGCAGGCTTCAGTACGTCTTCATATCGACGCCCGTACACGTTCAAAAATTCCAGGTGTGTTCCGAATGCAGTGGCAGCCATCCAAAATGCGTTTCTGTAGTTCGCGGACACTATCAACAGGGCTGCTTTTAAATATCCCCACACAAAAAAAAAAGACAGTGCCGCAACACTGTTATGTTTGCACGTGTCCATGCATCGTAACCGAAAAACCGTCGTTTTCGGGACCTATGTTTACTAGCATTAATTTCTTGTTTCATCGTCCTCGACACCCTTTGTTTTGTACATCGAATAACCAAACACCCTATATATATATATATATATATATATATATATATATATATATATATATATATATATATATATATATATATATATATAATATTTGTGCGTGTTTGTGAGAGTGTATGCTCTGCATTTACGCTCAATCGCCGAGGATAAACGAATGCTCCCGAACATGTCCGAAGAGCGGGGAAGTTAACACCATCCAGACACTCGAGGGCAATCAGTCCATGCGTCTGCCCCTTTCCCCTTCATCTTCTTCTCTCTCTTCTCACTAACTCTCTCTCTGTAGAACAAGTGCCGCCTTTCACGTCGGCCCAGGACTGCACGATGGCCTTATAAACCCGCCGGCTGGAGGCGTACGACATCTTTATCCTTGCGTGTGCACCTAACATAATTAGAGATGGTGAAATATCGCGGGAAAATATATTGCCCACATATACTCCAACTGTTTCATATAACTTTGATAAAATTTGACAGTTACCTATAGGCAATTGATGTTAATATTTTTTGTGTATTGTAACAGTGGAAGACAAAATTTACAGTGCCAAAAGGGTGAAATGGACATCTCAAGTTCATTTTAGAAATAAAAATGCCTTTCATTGTGACACATATTGCAAAATATTAAAAATTACTGCCCATAAGTAGATCTCAAAGGCTACCTACGTTTTACCAAGCAGATTTCCTTGAGCACGGTGCAGTTGTTTGCAATTATTGGATTGGAACAAGAAGTTCATGTGTATTATGTTTCTAAATGCATACAAATTACATTAAAGCAGTCTGAATAGATTTATATTACTCTAAACAAAGAAAACTAATGATATTCCATCATATAACTAACAACAAGAAGTTTAACAGACATAGTTTATGTGTAGCCTATTATGTTATTTACGTAAGCAACATTTTGAAGTGAAAACCAACTCTCTATCCCGAAGGATTCGACATATATCGGTAGTTAATATGAAACACAATTAAGGTCTTTTCTCCCCCTCAAATGTTGAATATTGAAAAACCTTTAAATTGGCTTGTGGCGTGTGGTTCGCCACATGCTTATTTTGTTTGACTTGCTGTGGTTGCAGTGGATGCTAGTGGTTGATTGCCGACTTTGTATTTATGGGAACTTGTTTGTTGGAGTGATATCCGAGAAGAGCCGAAGTACGAGGGACTATTTGCTTGCGCGGAGTGGTGCGGGGTCTGCTGGATTCTCCGAGCCTTCCTGACGGCGGTGTTCGTGGGCCGTCAGTTAGTGACTGTTCTGCGACTGTTGGTCTACGCTCGAGTTGTTGCGGCTTCGCGGGGGTGACGAGAGGTATGTGTGGTAAATTATTTGAAATGACCTTTGATGAAGAGTTTAAATAAGCACGTGCGAGATTAAATAAATACTGGTCCTATTTTAATTAAATATTAATAATTTTGTTTCAAAGTTCCTATTTGACATTTACCGGCACCCCCGCGACCGCCCGATCGATCGTAAATTTGGAGGCCCGTTACTTTACCTTGTAATTGTAAATCTCAATAAATATGTTGATTCACCTTGCCTTCTTTAATTTTAAACTACGCTTGTTATAACCCTAGGTTGT